>JABSTT010000027.1:0-40001 GCA_013339685.2 Hyalomma asiaticum
GTACTTAGGGAATGTATCAGTTGTGCTTGGCAAAAAAGTTGAAACGTTCATCAGTGCACACTCTTTTTAAGGAGCGAGTGGGAAGTGCTGGAAAGTTAGCAGCCATGCAAGGAATGCCTTGTTCGGCAGTAACGCCAGTCACCCACCATGGAGTCCAACAAGGGGACGCTCCAGGATCTGGGAAACGGGTCCTGCATATGCCAACTGTACGTCACCACTATAACCCAATACGACCAACCTAGGGTAGTCATCCCAGAAAGTTTACTTTCAGGTGCGGAGCCCCCATCCAGTTCGACGAGAACAACGAGAACAATGGCGTTAAACAGTGTAGTTACATTTTTAGCCATAAGCTTTCGGTGAAATGCATTGTTGGTGCGGCGCAGGTGGTGTGGGGTGGAGGGGGGGACACATGCCATAGGAGCAACTTCTGCTCTGAGCATGTGTTCCTTTCTTCATCCTGCTTTCTAGCGCTGGGCACACAATGCATTTGCAAGATATGTACAAGGAGCGGATTCTTTGGAAGCTTTCACTCTTGCCATTTATATTAGTCACGCTAACACCTGTCACCCAACTACCCCTGCACTCCCCCCCCCCCCCCCCCGCCTTTTTTTTTTTTTTTTGTTATTCGCACGTGCTGCTCTTCTCCTCTTTCTGAGGATGGGGGAGAGTGTGCAAAGGCGTACATAAACGAACGCTGGAGAAGGCAGTTGCCACCCTGACGAGGACAAGTCCGCTTGTCGAAACGTTGGCTCCTGTGACATTCCCTGTTCTATATCGTATTTTGCGATTTGTTCATCTAGGGTGGTCATGTCACACAAGGTTAGCCCTTGCCACTAGGAAGACTGGAAGTAAGTGGAAGAGGGTAGGAGACCGGACAGACTTAAAGTGAGAGGAAAAGAAGAAGTGGGGAGATAGAGAAAGGAAAAGGCAACTGCGATTTCTCCCAGGGTCAGTCCGTGGGTGCTGTCTATGTGAAGCCAGGGCCAAAGGGCTGTGCTGCCTCTTCCGGGGGACCTTAAAGGTCCAATAACCCGGCGTCGGCTAAACCCCCAGGATCCCCCTTTCCCCGGATATGGCTAAGCCACACACGGCAATACGTGGGTGGGGTTGGAAGCACCCCCATTGGCTCGGGTCATGGTGTTGTCACATACCAAATGCCTGCAGAAGCAGATGCCCCTGCGGGGTCAAGATACAGTGCATCTAATGTCTTGGAGAAGCAATGTGGGTCAGAGCATGGCAACTACACTACTGTTGGACGATGCATTACAAAAGTACGGTGTTCTAGTCATTGGAGTCTTAGAAATGGACATGCAAGCTTTGCATTCTTTGGGCGTGCATGCTATTTCCAAGAAACAATGCAAATATCTTAGCGTATGACACATGTGCAGTGCCGACAAACACAAGTATTGTGTGCAAAGCTTGGGTACCCCATCTGTCTACTGAAGTTTAGGTCATCACCATACATTGTCAGGCTTTTGTTATGATAATCTTTTAGAATAATGATGATCCCCTAAACTTTGTTATGCCGAAGCTTTACTGTGGGTCATGAAGTGGCAAAGGCAGTGATGATGCAAGTGGCTTTTGGTGGCGACGCAGTCTCTGTAGCAGGAAAAAATAAGAGTTTGGCGCAGGAATTTGTGCTGCTGGAGCAGAAAACTCGTAGCAAGAAAACTTGAGCAGTCCTACTGCATTGCTGGAAGGCGTAAATTTATGCATGGAACAAAAAAAAAAGAAAAAAAAATAGCCTGCCAATGGCTGCACATCATTTGTGAATAGGTCCTCGGATGCTTGCGTACTAAGAAGATATCACAGGATACGCGGCTTTCCGTCAACATCACGACACGGTGGCTACCTTAGCAGCAATGATTAGTGCTTCGCTTCCGTGGCATATTGTGCGTCCCTTCAACACAAAAGGGCACCAAACGTAAAACGTCTGTTTTAAAAAGCGAGCGGTTCGCGAGTAGTTTAAGTCCACAACCATAATCTTTATCTACTTGAAGCGTTTTGTGTTAGTGTAGCGCACCTGATATTCCCCGGTCACTAACAGTGTGTGTACCATCACGCGACATGGCATTCTTGACTGCAACGTTCTGAGCACAGAGTTTTCAAGAAAGGAAATGCAAGCACAGCAGGTGACAATTACTGTTGTCGGACAACAATACCACTGAAGTCTGGTTTTTTTTAAAGTGTATGCCATATCTTTCCATCTCAGATCTTCATATTCCGTTGGCCTGATGGCACAATGTAAGCAGAAAATAGGTAAATTAAATTGAGGTGACGCAACAGCATTACACACTTCTTAGACAAACTGACTGATTTCTGGTGCTCCCAAAACCATGATATGATTACGAGAGACTCCGTAGTGGAGGGAGGGCTCCAGAAATTTTGACCCCATGGGGTATGCACTGACATCACACAGTACACTGGGCCTCCAGTATTTCACCCCATCGAAATGCGGCAGCCATGGCCGTGATTCGATCCCGCAACCATCGGATCAGCAGGCGAGTGCCACAGGCCACCGTGGCGCGGAACTTCTCAGAACAGGTGCCCAGAATGAGCCCATATTTTTTTTTTTGAATAGCAAAACAGCACTGTCATGCAGAGATGCGAACAAACATGAGCGGGTAGTATACACTGTACAGTTACAAGCACACCACTATCACATTTGCATAACCACACTTAATATGATACAATTGATGAACAAATAGCAAAATACGATTCAGAACAGGGAATGTCGCAGGCTCCTGCAACATTCGCTGTTCTAAATCGTATTTTGCAATTTGTTCATCAATTCAAGCATCCATCTTCCCCTGAGCTTCTCTTCTAGTTTTAATATGATACAGTCACTTTTGGAAAATGGAGAACTTTATTTTTGGTTAGCAGGTAAGATTAAAAAGATTACCAATTAAAATAACGGCTCGTCGAGCTGCAGCATCACGTGCGAACACGGAATGGCACAGATGCTACGTCCTCGGCATATCAATCAAACAGCGCTGATGCTGTCGAGTTGCTTCGTCTGAAGCCCTTGAGCTCGCTCGCAAGGAGGCCGCCATATGTCGTGAAGCATGTGCAAGTGAAATGGAGCGCTCTTTCTTTCGCAGTAAAGCATCAAGCATGGTCACTTATTTTTAATTACGCTAACGTCACGTGTTCCTCTTTTCTATTCTCATTCTTTGGCTGTAGCTTGATAGACTATGATAAAGGGTGACAATGCACAATTAATGTGGTCAGCAATAATTAAAGAAACAACGCCTTGTGCCTCAGTGACAGCACAAAACTAAGCTTACGCAGCAATTCACTGCAAAGCTTTAGAGAAAGGAAATACTACCCTAGACTCGCACAGCTGGAATTTCCAAGCATACATTCACATTCAAAAATATGAAACTACAGCTGTTAGCAACCAAGAGTACGCACTTAGCAGAACATTCTGCAAGGAGACTTTCTTTTTCCCTATAGTTTGCAAAGCCACAACAGCTAGCAAACTGGCACGCTTCACAATCTTCGGCTATTGTCACACCTGATTGACTCAACAACCAGGTATACACAGCATGCCAGCACCATGCCATCCGAGAAAGCCGCCTGCATATGCCCAAGCCACTAGCAATGGGTCGAAACTGGCTCTCGACTCGGCAACTTGGAACGCAGTTTCGGCTTCGGAACAGATTGCGATTCCGCCTGGAGTGAACCGGCACAGGTGACACCAGTGAAGGCCACTCCTCAGTGCAGCCATGGAGCATTACGCCCAAAGAACAGCTGTTTGGTGCAGAATATATGCGTTTCTTCTCGACGCAGTTTAGCGTAATTGACGCAGCACTTCCACCACTGCAGAGGTTAAGTATGCTGCACAGCCCAAATTATGTCGCGAAATGCACATTTTTCTGGCTTCCTTAAAAATATACTTTCATACCTTGAATGCAATGAGTTCGTTTTTCCAATCTGGACAAGGTCGATAATATCAACGATGCTTACAATCACAGTTAACACACTGCACCCTTTTTCCACAGATGATTCGACCATGGCTTGAATTTCTGACACTGGAAGAACCACCTGGGAACACATGATCTTACAGATATCCTAGCGTGCCTGGTTTCTCCGAGAGAATGCTAAGATGACACGGTGCTTAGCGGAAATCTCTTTGTTGTAACAATGCTCCCAGTAATTAAAAGAAATTTCAAATTTTTGCTTGGCTTACTATGTTTTCAATGTATTTAAAAGCTGCTTAATTAAAACTGCACCATTCAATTAAATCCTATTTTGCTTATCCTTACCAAAAATATCGGCTGCTTTGGTTCTTATGAGCTGAACATTCATGCTCACATATTTTGTAACAGCTTGTCAGCATTTATGAAAGAGTTGAAAACTACTACGGTCGAGCCCGTTTATAACGAACCTGAGCGTGACGCGGCGTCCGTTCGTTGTATCCCGAAGTTCGTAATAAATGAAAAAAAAACAGCTTTTAAAAAGTTACAAGTGAAAACCCAAAATTTATTTTTTCGCAAAAAAGTCCATGATGCACGTCTGCTTCGAGAGTGCCGATGCTATAAGGGTGGTCTCCAGTTTATTTAAAGCGGCAGCATGCTCCTCGCCGAGGCCCTTGGCATAGACAAGTTGCCTGAGGCTATCTATGTAGCCAATTGCTACAGGCACGCTTGTGGACCAATGTTTCATCGTCGTCGTCATCTGATTCCTCCGAGTCGCTCTTGCCGCGCACTTCATTGACAATGCCCTCATTCATGCACGGTTCCGCGGTGTCGGCATCATCATTGGCCGTAACGAAATCATCCCAGCAGATGTCCCGCCCTCCCATGTCGGAGTCGACAACACGCTGCCACAAATCGCTGCCGGAGTGGTCCTCTTCGGAAGCTTCAGGGTCGGCATCGGGTCCGACGTCGGCGAAGCCGGCTTTGTGGAAACAGTTTTGCACACATGTAGCCGTTACCTCCGCCCACGAAGCCTTTACCATCTCCAGAGCTGAGTACAGCGACACCCGAAGCGGCAGGTTGGCTGCCGGCCGGTCAACAGCTATGAGCATGCGCTCCACAACGCGGCGCCTATAATAAGCCTTAAACGTGCGGATTATGCCCAAGTCAAGCGGTTGCACTTTCGACGTTGTGTTGGGCGGCAGGACAAGAAGCAGGATCACTGCCGTCAGAGAGGCTTGTACGTGGTGTGCGGAGCAATTGTCGACCACAAGCAGCACACGCCTGCCTTGCTTGTGCATGTCGCGGTCTAACTCGCTCAGCCACTCTGCGAATAAATCGCGCGTCATCCACGCTTTAGCACTATGCCTGTAACGCACAGGCACATAGCCCCGAAAGCAACGTGGCTTCTTCAACTTGCCGATTACAAAGGGCATGCGCCGGTCGCTGCCATCCATGTTAGTGCACAAAAGCACTGTGACACTTTACTGTGCTTGCCGCCAGCACATGTGTCGCCTTTCATGGCGTGCGTTTTTCCCGGCAGCATCTGGTAGAATAACGCAGTTTCATCTGCGTTATAAACGTCTCGCTCCGCATAGCTTAAAATAGTGTCTCGATTTGCTTCAGGCCACAAGGCAATGTCTTGGTCGCTGGCTGAGGCCGCCTCACCGACAATCGATTTAAAAACAATGCCGTGACGCACCTTGAACCGATGTAGCCAGCCATTTCCTGGGCAGAAGTCGGGAAAATCCAACAGAAATGCGAAGTCTTTCGCTTTGGCCAGCACCATAGGACCACTTGCGGAATAGAGCGTTGAAAATTTATGAAGGATAAGTGTGGACAGGAAAGACGCTCTTTCCTGTCCACACTTTCAGACCTTGAATTTTCAGACCTTGAATCAGACCGTCTTTCCTGTCCACACTTATCCTTCCTAAATTTTCAACGCTCTAATCCGCAAGTATGACTATTTACCAACTAGCCCAACACTTCACTGTACTGAATCATAGGACCACTTATCGGAATGTTCCGAGCCCGCGCGTCGACGAACCATTTCAGAAGCGCTTCCTCCACGTCCGCGTAGGTGGCCTTCCGCAGGCGCTTTCTGTCCGTCAAGTTGGCATCGGCACTGATTATCTTGTCCTTGTTCTTTAGAATCGTCGATATCGTCGACTTAGACAAGCCGTACTTCTTAACCAACTCGCAGTTTTTAGTGCCTTGAGCTAGCTCGTTTAGAATGACTCGTTTGGTAGAAATGTCCAGCGCTTTTCGCTTCGTGCCATCTGTTTGCGCGGAAGGCTTCCCGTGGCTCTGAATGGCTCTGAGCCATTCCACGCGCCCTGTCTGAGCTTGTTTCTACCCAGAAAAAGAAACTTCGGAATTCGAGCCGGCGTGGAGACAGGTGGAGGAGTTGGAGGAGTTGTGATAAAGGGGGAAGAGAGGAGAACGGCCTTGGGATAGAGTCACTGTACTTGGGAGAGTGGCCTACGCGCGCAGCGGTCAGAGAATCTCACTGGGGCACCGGTTGTTCGTGGAAGGGTGAAAACGGCTGTCACACGGGACGGATCGTGAAAAGTCGAACTTGCGCGGCCCCACCGACTTCGATAATTCGCACGTCGTTCCGCGTAAGCCATTTTTACCCTTCCGCACGCGTGCAGGGCATGCTGAACGGAGTGCAAAACGAGCGAGAACTCAGAACGAATCGCGAAATATCGAAGTCAGTGAGCACCCCGCACCCACTGGCGATGCGGGGTGCTCGGAGCAGCAGGGGGACAAAGGACGGAGGGGTGCGTAACAAAAAACTGTTGGGGAGAACGACAATGAGAAGCCTGCGGAGGCAGGGTCGGCGTTTGGTTCGCCGATGGCTTATAGGCGGTCGAAAGGGGTGTCTCCGCAGTTGCCGAATCACGGACTCCGTTCGCTGTAACCAATCGGCAGGGTTCAAAGGCGTTCGTTGTAAGTGTGATTATGTGCCATTGAAATAATGTATATTTCCACGGTCACACGGGTATCGTTCGTTTTAAGTGGGGCCGTTATATGTGGGCTCGACTGTAGCAGAAACAAAGAAAAAATAAACGCCGAGATGATAGCATATCCCTGTTTGTCCTGCTATGTTGCACTGCTTTCATTCGAACACAATTCCCAAGTTTGAGCCTAGTGTAGTTACATTCAGATCTTTCTCAAGACTTGAATTTCGATTAGGTCGAGCAGTCCAATTCCATGCATACAGATCTACGTGGCATAACAGTGACTGGAATGCTATGAAAGGCTCCAATAATAATAAGTACCAGGGTTTTATGTCACAACACCACAATACGATTACACCACAATACGATTACGAGACGTGAAGATGGGCTCTGCAAGTTTCCACCACCTGGGGTTCTTTACCGTGCACCGACATCGCACAGCACACGGACCTCAACATTTCGCCCTCCATTAAAATAAAGCCGTCGTGGCCGGGATTTGATCCCATGACCTTCAGATCAGCAGCCGAGTGCCATACCACTGTGACGGGGCAGTGGTAGGATGTTGTTGTAGTACTTGGTGTTGTTGGCAGTGACGCCGATTTCACTAGCACCAACCACAGCGCTTTTTCATAGTCTATGAAAGTCACACCAAGAGGTTTGTTTTACCATGCAGATTTTACGATTACCTGAGTGATTGCATGAAGGTGATCTTCTTACGAATGACCCTCCCTAAAGACACCTCGGCGTCTTAGTTGGCTCTCATCCCATTAGAGATTAATTTTATGAATATTTTGCATAATACTGAGAGCAGGTTGATCGGCTGGTAATTCGTTTATGCTGCCTCTCTTGCGTATTAATATAATGAATAATTAGAAGCTATTCAAGCGACGACCATCTTCTACGCAGTTTAACAGCGCAGCTACCATGTCACAGATGTGATATCAGTGATGCAAGCAGGCGCTCGACAGCATACAAGCCCGGCCCATTACCCGAGACACTTCAGTGGACTTGGTGGCACCGACCAGGAACCGATGCTTATTCCTGCTCTTTTCATTGTGCAGGCTAGTAACAATTACTCTGTAAGCTCATTAAGACATGATGATGTAACCCTGTTGGTGCTGCCAAGTCCACGCTTCCTTGTTGCCTTGACTGCTGATTGTTATAATGTGTGTAAGCTTTTGTTACTAACATCAGGCGATGTAGAACCGAATCCTGGTCCGAATTCAGATTTGGAATGCGATACCTGTCCTAACAACGACCTTTTGAAACAAATACTCAAAGAACAAACCAAAACAAATAAAACTTTAAAGGAAGCAGTGGCTAATATGAAGAAGGTAGAAAGAACAGTGGACAATGCGGAAACCGGGCTTACTAACATTGAAAACGACATGGAACGGCTTAAACACTGCGAAGAAAGATTGGCGGAACATGAAAACAATTATGAGACCACGAATAGTGAAGTCGAAAGTCTTGCACTGAAATTGGATGATTTGGAAAACAGGAGTCGATGAAATAACTTGATTATTTATGGTGTAACGGAAGAGCCTAACGAAGATGCCATCTTACTGGAAAAGATAGTGAAGGAAGACATTCTGAAACAGACACTCGGTATTGAAGTAAAAACCATCGAAAGAATTCATAGAATAGGCATCCTTAGATCCAGCCAACGATCTTGCGACCATGCGGGAAACGGGAGGGGCCGGCACTGAGGACGACCAGTGTCCCAGATGGCCCCGAACGTCGTCCATCAGGGTTTTTCCTCACCGACCGCGACAGTGGCCTTCGATTCCTCGTGGACACCGGCGCTGAGGTGAGCGTGTTGCCAGTTAGATCCACCCATCGCCTTGTCCCCAGCGCGTCCCCCCTTCAGGCGGTCAACAACACAACCATCGCCACCTACGGACATCGCTCGCTGCAACTCAATTTAGGCTTGAACAGAACGTTCTGGTGGATTTTCATCGTGGCAGCAGTGAAGTTCGCCATCTTGGGTGCGGACTTTCTTCGGCATTTCGGCCTTCTCGTCGATGTGCGCAACCGGCGCCTTCACGATCCCGTGTCGCAGGCAACTGTGCAAGGCAATCCCTCGAAACACCCTCCGCTGAGCCCCACTCTGCT
This sequence comes from Hyalomma asiaticum, assembly GCA_013339685.2. NCBI lineage: Eukaryota > Metazoa > Arthropoda > Arachnida > Ixodida > Ixodidae > Hyalomma > Hyalomma asiaticum. The sequence goes on from JABSTT010000027.1 coordinate 8,999, forward strand.
CGGGCCGTCCGGTGCAGAACGTTTTACTCGCATTCTGCATGAGTTTCCCGAGTTGACGAGGCAGCTGCCAGCCAGCGCCGCGGCGAAGCACGAGGTACGCCACTACATCGCCACCAGCGGGCCACCCGTGCACGCGCGGCATCGCCATTTGTCTCCGGAGAAGTTGAAGGTCGCCCGGCAAGAATTTGAACACATGCTGGAACTAGGGATCATCAGACCCTCGTCGAGTGCCTGGGCATCTCCACTCCATATGGTGCCCAAGTCAACACCGGGAGACTGGCGACCATGCGGGGACTACAGGGCGCTGAACCGGGTAACGACCCCAGACAGGTACCCGGTACCGCACATACACGATATCACGACGAGGCTTCACGGTGCCACTATCTTATCGGAGATCGACCTGGTGCGGGCATACCATCAGATTCCTGTTGCCCCGGAGGACGTCCCGAAGACCGCCATCGCAACGCCTTTCGGACTTTTCGAATTTCTCCGAATGCCATTCGGACTCCGAAACGCGGGTCAGACATTCCAGCGATTCATGGACGGTGCTATACGCGGCCTCAACTTCTGCCACGCCTATCTTGACGACTTGCTAGTCGCCAGCAGCACTCCGGAAGAGCACGTGAATCATCTGCGCATCGTCTTCCAGCGCTTAGTGGAGCATGGCGTGGTCGTGAACATGGCCAAATGCGAGCTCGGCGTGCGACAGCTCTCGTTTCTTGGACACGTCATCTCTGCCTCAGGAGTTCTTCCTCAACCCAACAAGGTTGAAGCCATGCAAGGATTTCCGCAGCCGACCGCCAAGCGCCAGCTTCGGGAATTTCTGGGTTTGGTAAACTTCTACCGCCGTTTCATTCCCCCGCTGCGCCCAGATCCTTCAACCTCTCCACGATCTGCTGGCCACTTCACGAAATGGCTCAGACACCCTCTCCCGGTCTCAAGAAGCAAAAGAAGCCTTATGCGAGGTCAAGGACGCCTTGGCAAACGCCGCACTGCTTGAATACCCCAGGTCCGGTGTCCCGCAGAGTGTAATGGTGGATGACTCCGATACAGCCGTTGGGGCTGTATTACAGCAGCTTGTTGGGGTAATCTGGCGCCCGATTTCCTTCTTTTCGAGGAAGCTAACACCTACCGAGCGCCGCTACAGTACCTTCGGGAGAGAACTGCTGGCCGTGTACGCTGCCATACGACATTTTCGCCATTTCCTGGAAGGTGTAGAGTTTTTCGTCCTCACCGACCACAAGCCGCTTACTTACGCATTACGCTCGCTAAGCTCCGACGGTGGAACGCACACAGCACGTGAACGGCGCAAAATATCCTATATATCAGAGTTCACGACTGACATCCGCCACGTCAAAAGCGGCGACAACGAGGTAGCGGACGCCCTCTCTCGGAATCCTATCAACGCCATCATGCCCACACTACAGGTTGATTTTCCCGCTTTGGCAGCTACTCAACGTGAAGATGACGAACTGAAACACCTGTTGACCGCGACCACTGCCCTGAATCTTGAGTGGATCCCAATTCCCGGATCCGAGGACAAGGTTTGCTGTGACACAAGCATCAGCAGAACTCGCCCGTTCGTGCCTGCAAGCCTCCGTCGCCATGTGTTCGAGTCCTTGCACAGAATGTCTCATCCGGGGATTAGAGCCACCCAAAGACTGGTGACGGCAAGATTTGTCTGGCCAGGCGTAAATCGGGACGTCCGACGCTGGGCACGTGAATGTGTAGCTTGCCAGCGCTCTAAGATACAACGCCACACCTCGACAGCACTGGGAACACTCCCCACTCCGGATTCTCGCTTTGATCATGTCCACCTGGACATCGTCGGTCCACTGCCACCCTGCCACGGAAAGGTTTACCTGCTGACCTGTGTCGACAGGTTCTCCCGCTGAGCGGAGGCCATCCCTATCGCGGACATGACTGCCGAGACGGTTGCGAGTGCTTTCCTGTACCACTGGGTAGCCCGTTTCGGGGTGCCCTCCACGATAACAACAGACCGCGGCCGACAGTATAAAGTCCACCTTGTAAGAGGACATTGGCTGCAGCGCCGCTGAGTTGGTCTACGGCACGACACTCGGGCTGCCGGTAGAGTTCTTTGCGCGCGGCTCAGAGGAGGCATCCATAGCTTGCAGTGACTATGCACTTCGCCTGCGCAACGTCATGAGCAAACTGCGCGCGGTACCTCCACGGCCCCAGGGTCGCGTGAGGCGCACGTCGACCCGCAGCTCACATCGTGCCCATATGTGTTTGTACGACACGACGCGGTTCGGCGACCTCTTCAGCCACCCTACGATGGGCTGTTTAAAGTCCTCCGCCGTGGCAACAAACAATTCACCATCCAGAGAAGCGGTCGCGAGGAGGTTGTGTCGCTGGACCGCATCAAGCCAGCACACGTGGACCGTGACGACACCGTGTTGCCTCCGCTAAGGGAATCGTCGCCAGGACCCCAGCTTCAATGGCAGCCCAAGCCCACGAGGTGCCCTCCCGGCTGACGCACAGCGGACAGCCATCAAAAGCACCCACTCGCCTGGACCTTTAACTCCGTTCGGCAACTCACTAAGGGGGAGTGCTGTGGCGGCAGCCAAGCCAAGCTAAGCCGCCAGGCAGCGCCACCCTCCGCTGCTCTCCGGAACCACCAGAGAGAACCCGAATAAAGCAGTTGATGTTTGGGATTCACGCCGCGCGGTTGTGTCCGTTTCTACCGCGCATACACGCGTCCCAACAATGCCATATATTTTAGACTTTTCTAAAGCATTCGACGTTGTCCCCGCACCAGGACTTAATCACAAAACTATCGGCTTTTGGTATTGATAAAATGTAATATCCTGGATAAATGGCTTTCTAACCAAACGAAAACAGAATGTCACAATCAATAACCATCAATCACAACCACTTGATGTTTATTCTGGAGTACCTCAGGGATCGGTTCTTGCACCCTTGTTGTTTTTAATGTTCATTAACGACATCCACTTTTCCGTAGAGAACCCTGTTCAGATGCGACTATTTGGGGACGACTGTGTCTTGCACACAGTCGTACACAACTCGGACGATCAAGTTAAGCTCAACAGTTCACTGCAGACAATTTATTCCTGGTGTAACACTTGGGGCATGAAATTAAACACATCAAAACCAACTCCATTTCATTCACAAATAAGACAACCCCCTTTAACTTATATACAGAATAGGAAGCTAAATTATCAACCAAAGCAACCAAGTAAAATACCTAGGGGTCATTCCACGCCAAACGTCCCAGACATTGCGCTCGACCCTCTCCAATTCTATTGTAAAAAATTGTGGACGTTCATATCAGTGCACTATTTGTCCTCGGAAAGTATTCATTGAGAAAAAAAAAATTTTTGTCTCTTACAGTGATTTGAACTTTGCCGTTGTGGGTGAAACCTAGGTTGCGAAAAAATACTCTAAAAAATACAATACTTCACGCAACGCCTTAAATATCTGCTGTTTGCTTGAAAAGGAATGGCACTATTTTATTATCACCCATTGACGACCCCTACTATGTCTCACGATGTGCTTTGTGGTGAAGCAATGCTGCAATTCTGTGCCCATTTTGATTATTTTTTAAAAATTCTGCGAATATTACAAGCACAATAGGACTCTATCACGTGGCTGGATAGTTGGCAGTAAGCGCGTTAAAGAAGTATTGAAGTCGACGACCGAGTAGTTTCGAAGTGTAAGGGGCGCAAACATTGCAAAATGCGTGAAATGCCCCATGTTCAGGCTCATGTAGAGTGGTGATGCGGTCCAAGTAAAAATGCACGCTTGGTGTCCTTTGGAAGAGTAAACAAAGGAGACTTATTTGTGAAAGTTTAATCGGAGTGATATTTGTTTTAGGCGAGAAACAAAATTTTATGTTGAGCGTTCGCGGCGTGCCTGGGGCGCGGGCCCGTAAGCGTCGCCACACTTCCTCGGGGCAACGGAAATATGCGGCGCCCACGCGGCAAGATCGTGTGCTGCTGTGAGTTTTCACGTTTCTGAAAACTTGCAAACAGTGTATATGCCTGGGAGAAGGTTTTTCGTAAGGGCACTAAAGGCTGCCGGTTAGCAGTCGGAGCTGAGCACTATTTCACTGCCACGGCACTACATGCGCACGTACGACAGACGCAGCACTTGGGTTGTGTGCCCGGTTTTGGATCTCTGCCGAGGTTGCAGTTCTTACTTCCGTTGCCGACGTGTGGTCTTCGCCACTTGAAATGCCTGTGTTGCTGAGTAGAAGGTTAGCCCGACATTAACAGTGGTCAGTGATGATCACACGCAATGGTGAAACGTGCGCGCACCTTTGAGGGAGATTGTAGACTCAAACCTTGCTGGAGAGCTCAATTTTCTTTTTCTTCAACCCTAATCTCTGGCAATGGGAGCATAAATATACCTTTGATATTTTTTTTTCTCATCAGGGAAAAAGCTCATGGGGTGTAAGGACATGTCCCTTGCAGGGTCTCTGAAGACTTTCCCTGGCTGCCAGCCGCTTCATGGTGCCGCCAACCCCATTGCAAGTGCTCTTACCATGAGAGGTTGCGAAAAAGTTCCACTCCGCAGCTAAATAAAGTCTTTTTCATGGTAGCACAAGTTTACAAAATTTTTCTTGTTTTTGTACTGCGACGATGCACTGTCGGAAAAGTAGTGAACTTTTTTGACATCAGGAAGTTCATGTTTTAGGACTTTGAGTACTGCATCTTAAAATGTAGCCACAGCAGCTGTAGTGTGTTCCAAGACAGTCCGAAATCACAACAAATGATTTTGCCCGAAGGGAGCCAGTTGTAATGTGGCTTGCGTGTTTACCCAGTGGTATGATTGGGGAGCATCTTGCACAAGGAAACTTTAATTATATGTGAAGTGCAAAATATGAATCAACTCGTCGCCCTTGAGGTTCGTTTTCAGTTCTCTTAAAGGTGCACCTTTAGCTCTTGTAGCATGCCTACAAACTTTTCAGAAAATTCGGCTGGAGTTAAGATAATTGTTTCGAGCCTGCAGCGGACACCACTGATAAATTGCTGAATATGAAAGTAGTCAATCTTATCGATATCGAGAGATGATGCGTTGCCCAGCATGCTTCTGAGGGCGTCGCTGCTTGGGCACACAAGACAGCAGCCGCGCATGCAGTCTTCATTTTGCGTTTTGCATACATTTGTGGATAACAATTCTACTGTTGTAGGCACATTTATTTTATAACATATTTTAAACGAACCTGCTCTCGTTTTGCCTGACACTTCGTCGGCACCACTGCGGAAAGCCGAAGAATGCGTGCCGAAACAAGAAAACTCACAGCAGCACACGATCTTGCCACCCACGTGGGCGCCGCATATTTCCGTTGCAGCAAGGAAGTGTGGCGACGCAGTGAAGCGGACTTACGGGCCCGCGCCCTGGCACGCCGCGAACGCTCAACATAAAATTTTGTTTCTCGCCTAAAACAAATATCACTCCGATTAAACTTTCACAAATAAGTCTCCTTTGTTTACTCTTCCAACGGACACCAAGCGTGCATTTTTACTTGGACCGCATCACCACTCTACAATGTGCCTGAACATGGGGCATTTCACGCATTTTGCAATGTTTGCGCCCCTTACACTTCGAAACTACTCGGTCGTCGACTTCAATACTTTTTTAATGCGCTTACTGCCAACTATCCAGCCACGTGATACAGTCCTATTGTGCTTGTAATATTCGCAGGATTTTTAAAAAATAATCAGAATGGGCGCAGAATTGCAGCATTGCTTCACCACAAAGCACATCGTGAGACATAGTAGTGGTCGTCAATGGGTGATAATAAATAATACCATTCTTTTTCAAGCAAACAGCAGATATTTAAGGCGTTGCGTGAAGTATTGTATTTTTTAGAGTATTTTTTCGCAACCTAGGTTTCACCCACAACGGCAAAGTTCAAATCACTATAAAAGACAAAAAAATTTTTTTCGCAAAAAATACTCTCCGAGGACAAATAGTGCACTGATATGAACGTCCACAATTTTTTACAATAGAATTGGAGAGGGTCGAGCGCAATGTCTGGGACATTTGGCGTGGAATGACCCCTAGGCATTACACTATCGCCGAACCTCAACTGGGAACCACATATCTTGGCCATGTGTCAGAAAGCGGAAAAGAAATTGTCCTTCCTGAGGAGAAAGTTGCGCACGGCGCCATCTCAACTTAAATGCATACAGAACCCTAATTAGACCATGTTTAGAGTACGCCGATCTCATTTGGAGTCCCCATCAAAATTATCTTATTAGCAAAATAGAACGAATATAAAAATTGCCAGTAAGGTTCGTATATTCAGATTTTGCGAGGCAGTCCAGTTCTACAGACTTACTAGCAAGGGCAAACTTAAAACCTCTTTCGCAGCGTAGAATACTCTCGTGACTAAAATTTCTTTACCAATTATATCATGGTCAGTTCCACATATCACATTCACGTTATTTGCAAGACCCCCCAAGCATTCATTGCGACTGAACCATTCTAAAGCAATCCACCAACCATTAAGTCGTGTTAATGCTCACAAACATTCCCTTTTTCCGTCAGCTATTTACCACTGGAATAGATTATCCAATAATATTGTGTGTTGTAACACCATGGAATCATTCATGAATCTCATACAGTGTGTTGATTTTGAATAATGAGTTGTTGACAATATATGTATATTTTTGTACTTTTGTCCCCACTCCTGCATGGGCCGAGAAGGGCCTGCAGCATGTTAAAAAAAAAAAGATGTTCAAATTTTTCCAACTCACTGGTACCTTTGAAGCAATATGTGCATAGTATAAGAAGTATAAAATCTCCGCCATCTTTGATCAAGCATGCTCTTACAATGTGTCCTCTGGTCGCTTTTCCACGAGCTATGCCTCGTCTTGTCCTTTTTACCTCAACAGTAGTGATGCATGGAACTTCAGTGTCCTGATCAATGTTGATCAAATTTGCGGCATTAACACATATTTAGTTTAGCAGGCTTAGCCGAATAGGGGGATTGAAATGCACACGAGGTCTGTAGCATTTACTGTATGCATGCTATATCCCATATTTGTGGTTGTAGTCTACGTAAAACATGGTGGTGGTTTCGGACCCCTCCTTCAAACTGATAACTGTACAAAATGGCTTCGCCTGCCTTCAGGCAGCTTCAATGACACAGTACTACGGATAACTTAGCAGAGTTTTTCAAGATCACTTCCCATTTCAAACAATGTTACAGCGCTAGAAAGAGGACAGGTGTGAACAATTCTACTACATAAAACTTTTTGCTCTGAGTGAGATGGAATACTGCTTTTCACACATGAAGATAGCTGAGCATTTCACATTATTCTTTCTTCCTTTTCACTTCTTTTGAACACATCTATCCTTCACCACAGAACACCACAGTTGCAACTATCGAGACATTAGCGCTATCTCGCTTAACTAATGCTCGCTTAACAAAACATGTTGCGGGGCTTGTTGGTGAAACATAGTTACTTAAAATTCACTGCAGAAACATTCGCTGCAAAACATTCATTGCAGAAAGCTCACTTCCTATGGTAATGATTGCAGCGACCCCTGCTATCACGCTAATGCTAAACTATAAATGTCTTTTTGTGTCTGAACTGCACAGTTGAGCAGTACAGTGACAGAAGTGTCCTTTGGTGTTTTTAAGGAACTTTTGGAGCAGCAAACTTTTTGGTTTGTGCCAAAACAACTACAGTACAGAGCAGTCCCAATGCCAAAAGACATCAACTTGTGCGTAGAGCAAGGGATAAAAAGCTCCTGTGCGTGTGCTTGTGGTGCCACAGATGCTCACCCATTCAGTCAACATTGCGCCATAGCGGCTGCCATATTATTGACTTCACCACCATGCCACTTGGGTCATCACTTCGAAACACTGCCAAATGCAAAAGGTCGGCTGCTTTCTTTACAAAAGCAAGTGTTTGTCAAGCTTTTTATTACCAATCATCATCATCACCTGTATCACGCTGTTGCTCCAGCTCGATAGCTCCACATGTGCTATTATGGACACTGTGAAACTTGGCATCAGCTCTGATTGGCCATGGGGACTGCCATACAGCCTCTTTGATTGGCTTAACCCTTTCGCTACCACGCCTATTCAAATCGATCACCAGTGGTCGATCAATGACAGTGCCAATTTCTAAACGTTAAAATTGCTTCTTGTGCATACAGCTGCACCTCACCTTTAGTTCGGGCACTGCTCTTTCTGCTTAAATTTTTTCACTCTAGCGACATAGAGATTTTTTAATGGACTTCTTCACGAACTAATGTGTGTGTGCTATTGTAAAAGGGAGCGTGGTTGCCACACTTGGAAGAAAAAAAAAGCACGCCATTCGAGTCTGTGCTCCATTATATAAACTTTTTGCTATCAAAGATTCCTAAAAAGTCAACTATCAAATTATGTCGTCAGTGTCGCAATTCAATATAATTTGACGATGATAATTCCATGAAGATTACACAGGTTATTTACCAGTGAGCTCTGGTTTTAAGTTCGGGCAGTTTTATTTAACGACAGCTAATTTCTGATGGCTTGATCAGGCCTTTTCAGCCAGATTCCAGCAGTTTCTGTTTCGCTCCTCCTCATTACGTCTGTGAGAAGGCCATACTCAGTGTTAGCTTCAGTGCTCTCGGCAGTCTCTCCGACAGCTCCCATGGCGGCGGCGCCCCATGTGACTGCGTCACACGAAGAACGTTCCACTCAAAAGTTCGCATACTAGATGTACACGAAGTTGTGGTGCCTACATAGCACTACAAGTCCAGAAGTGCGGTGGAATGTTTGGTATACGAGTCGGTCTACCGTCGAAACCCAATTGATCAACGAGTTTCGATGTGTATACCGAACAATCAATGGTGCTCCTGGACTTGTGTTACCTAAGCAATAGTACACTAACGTTTCTGCACAATTGACATTCTCATTGCATTAAAGAGCTGAAAGGTTGAAGCGCACATTAGCCGAGTGGGGAGGCATGATGGCTTGGACATCTCGAAGCACACGCGCACTCGAAAGAAAACAGAAGGCAGGTCTGCTTCATCCTTTGCATGGATTTTAGACGCATTCTCTCTGGCTCAAGCGGCCACACGGGCACTGAAGTCACTCCCATGAGAGTTCAGCTTGGATGAGTTAGTAACTAATTTACGTTTGTTAATTTAAATTAGCTTTTCAATGGCTGTTTATTTTTCAAACAGCACCTTTCAGATGTCCATTTAATACTTGTATTTACATATATGAATTTATGCCTGCAATGTTTTATATGAAAGAAAACATGCTACCTAAAACCCACCATATACTTGACTATTTCACAATGCATTATTTTTTTTTTTCATAACTCATGAAGCACTCAATTTAAGATTGTGATTGTTGATACAAAAAGCGCCAAGTAATACACAAATGATTTGCATATTTCAAAATTTGCTAGAAAAAGTTTTTGCCAGAGATATTATTCCCTTTTTTAAAACTTTTCTTTATTGAAGATTTTGAACTTTTTCTTGCGATTTTTAGAAAAGGACTTCACTGATTGAAATAAAATTAACACCATTTAAAAGCCCACTTGTTCTTCACTTTGATATATTGCATGTCCATGTAAACCCAGCAGCTGTCGCAGGAAAAAAATCCTTACTCAAACATACAAAAATAGCCGATTTCCCGAGGTAAGGAGAGTTAAGATGCCAGAATAGCATTCCCAGTCACAAACGGCATGCGTGCGATCAGCATAACATGGCATTCTTGATGGGAATGTTCTGAGCGCCTAGTTTTCAAGAAAGAGCAAAGCAGCAAAGCACATAGCATGAGTCGGTCAAAGAAACTCCCCAAGCACTTGCTGTTTCTATTTTGTATTCGGATGGTGTTTTCGAGTGTTCCAAAGTGCTCTGAAAAGTGGCTATCCATTTGTGTGGTAGAAGTCGGGTGTACGTTTGGATCGTTCTTTCGGAGTGTTAGCCACCAACTTGAAGTGCTCCAAACCACTGACTTCGAAGTGAGAATGTTCGTGCTATATGGCCAAGACATTGGGTGACAAGCCGTCACGGTTAGACAGGTGACAGTGCAAAGGCACACTTCACGAGTAAACACTGTCAGATGTTTGAAAAAACATCGTGCACATCTGCTGGATGGTGTTTGGGGCATTTTCATGCGTGCAGACAGTATGATTCGTGGTGCCAACCTGTATGTGACGTACAACGGTTCGGGACACATAGGGCCAACAGGCGATCAGGACATACGCTCTGCCCACGTCCAGTGACTCGGCATGCAGGCTCAGAAGACTTTGGATCCTCGTCATTAAGCACAAAACAAAACTCTTTACTGCCCTAATTCTTCTGTAATCACACTGTGTAACATACCTATGCCTTCGAGAGTGACAAACACATCGCAACAGCCCGTTGTTGCTGACAAATCAGTGTCTTAAAGGAGTACTGACACCAATTTTCGAAGCTGAGTTTCCTCCACCATGACAACACTGAGCAAATGTTAAGCTCAGGAAATGCTGATAAGATATTTTAATTGGACGTCAAAGTCAATTTTCACATGGCGTGCCTACTGACATCGACACTAGTGTGACGTCAGGCTACAGTACAAATTTTGGTGACTTCACGCAGCAGTATGGCAAGTTGTGATGACGTCAGGTACAAAAACATGCAAAATGGCCGCTCGCGCGTCACTCTTGGTCGTCTGCTTTCGCCGTTCAGTCGCCGTAGTTAAGAGTGCCCGCGCCCCGCCACGGTGGTCTAGTGGCTAAGGTACTCGGCTGCTGATCCGAGGGTCGCGGGATCGAATCCCGGCTGCGGCGGCTGCATTTCGATGGAGGCGAAATGTTGAGGCCCGTGTGCTGTGCGATGTCAGTGCACGTTAAAGAACCCCAGGTGGTCGAAATTTCCGGAGCCCTCCACTACGGCGTCTCTCATAATCAGAATTGGTTTTGGGACGTAAAACCCCACAAAAACAAACAAACAAAGTTAAGAGTGCCCGTGAAGCGAGCGAGCGATGTCGAATTACCCTCTATCGTCATGTGTGCCCACGTATAATCGGAAGGCAAGGTGGCTATGGTGCCGACATTTTGCCCCTGAAATGCCGCAGAGGTCTCGGAGGCCACCTTAGCTTATCGCAAGCTCCGGAGCCACGCCGACACCCACCGTGCGTGGCGTATGTTGCATCTTCCACTGTGCCGAAGTATTTGCTGTCGTCGCAGGGTCGCTATACAAAATTTTGTACATCGTTGACCCCACACTTGCTACAGGCGCTGCGCGCGAGAGACCACTGGTCGAAAACGTCACCGATTTTTTGCGGAGCACGTCACGAGAGGCTCATTACTATGCACATTCTGTGTCGTGACGTCAGGCTACAGTAGGAACCGAAACCAGCTTTTATAAGGCATGCTGTAAATAAATTTTCACAGCGCGCTCACGCTTACCAGTACGTTTTCTGGGCTCTGGAGGGTATGGCCTTTAATTTCATGCAAAAAAACGCCAACTGAAAATTTTCGTGGCAGTACTCCTTTAAGCCTAGCGAGGCGGACCCCCTTGCTGATGGCGTTTGCGATCAAGCACAAGCTTGCCACAGGGTCTGCACTTCTCCCAACATGAATGCAATTACCGTGTGCACTCATACGTAATGTGCTAGCTAACATGCGTGATAAACTTTCTCATCGCCTTAAAATGAAGAGCAATGGTGGAAACAAAGCAAGCCGGCCCTATGTGACACAGCTGGTGCCGTGCTAGTGTTTACCTTTCCAACAGCGGCTTCCAATCTCGAGTGCTTTGAAAATAGGAGCCGCTTTGCATATTTGGCCCACTTAGAACATAAACTTACCGAATTGTGACTTATTTAAGGTTGCAAAAGAGGGCTGTCGCTACATCCAGACATTTCAGAGCTGGCATATCGCTCAACTAGGATATTTGGTGATGTAGTGCACGAATGTTTAAACGGTGGTTTCCAGCACAGGCCGCACTGTGGCGCTGCAGGTGGCCACTCCGAGATTGTGGTGGCACACAGTGTCTCTTGCTTCGATTGCGAGCTGTCCTCACACCGGTGAGCTCCAAACCAGAGGGCCGGAGCGACCAACTGAACACATCATTAGGGAATACACTGTCTCGTGCCACGTTGTGCCCTCTCAGACATCCGATACTACCCACTCTGTTGGCCAGCTAACAACAAAAACTGCATGTAGTGAATGACGCAACAGTTGTATTGAGGTATTACAGTTCTGTTTTGCAAAATTCTTTACCAAGGTGAACAGGATAATCAAAGATTTGTTTCCAAATAGCGGAACAAGCATATCTGCCCTAAAAGATAAATCTAAATTACAGTCACTCGTGCACCGTCGTACGATTGCCAGCCTCGGTCTTTTTCATAAGTTTTTCTACAGTTCACTTAATCGCATGCCGTACATCACCCCCCCCCCCTGCACGAATATCGCAACGCACTGGTCATCCGCTACAGGTTTTAAAACCACGTTCACACACAACCACATTCTCTGCTTCATTTTTCTCTCGCACAGCGTCTGATTGGAATGCCCTTCCCCACGAAGTTGTATCTACAAACAACCACCATGTGTTCAACGCTGCTGTGTCCTCTATTTTGCCACATTAGTTGTCGTTGTTTGTGCGAGCTGATCACTTAACGCGTTTATTTATTTCTACAGTAATAATTTTTTTCAGTGCTGTATTCATTTGTAGTGTTCTTTTTCTGCAACATTTCCAGTAGCTTTTAAGTTCAGCTGCCACGTTATTCCACTGCTGCCAAATTAATAAATTTTTTTCTTTTGTACTTATTCCTTATCAAAGCGTGTTCTTGTTTGTACAGAGTTCCAACGTTTCTTACATTCGTTTGTATTTTGAATTACCCATTGAATTATGTACCCCACCCCTTATGTAACACCCCTATAAATGGGGCCTTTAAGGAAAATAAAATGAACTGAACTGAACAATATCGTGCAAAGATGAGAACAAACACAAGCTGGATGTACGTGCATAACCGTGATCCGCAGCATTCACTTTAATTGAGAATACACATTGAACTGGTGTTTTCATTAGTAAATGAAAAATCAATGCATCAGAAATGGTGTCGAAGAGATGCCATGCTTTAAGCCAAAGTAATAAAGCGTCCCAACGGAGGGCGAATGCTGGATCATGGCAGGACTGAGAGGGGGTACACAGCATGAGGGGTGAAAGGAGGAAGAAACTATGTCTTTCAAAGCTATTTGCAGCGAAACGAGTAGATATGTGGCCATTTTTTTAAATCCTCATCACTCTAGCAGTGTAGCTTGTCAAACCAATAAAAAAGAGTGATGATCCAAAGTGAATTTGGTCAGCAGTAGTAAAAAAGAGCAAGCTATATGCATAGCCATATGATATCAAAAAATGTACGGTAACAGCAAAATGTTTTGAAACTTCAAATGAAACAACACTATCTCATACTCACACATTCAAAGCCAAAATTTCCAAGTATTACATTCATGTCTGCATATTAGAATGATAAGCGTTTGCAACAAATAGAACAAACTCAACTTCATGCTGTGCAAGTTCCGTGCTTCATGTTGTGCTCTTTTTTGCTGAGCCACGACAGTTTGCAAATGGTAGGCTTCATGGGCTTTGGCAGTTGGCAACAGCCAGCAATGCAGAACATGCTGGCACCACAGCCTCACGCATGGCGTGCGCCTCAAGCTACAGTGTAGTCAAGCTACTAGCAACGGCTGCAAAGCTGGCTCGGCTAGAACAACACAGTTTCCATTTCGCTCCACAACAGATCACAATTCCGCATGTAGCATACCTGCCCTGGTCACGCTGTTCCTATCGGCCTTGGTGCAATGCCCATGAAAAACATAGCTTGTATAAGCATTTCTCTCTTGGTGCAATTGGCACAGCACCTCCATCACCGGTAGCAGCCCTTGGCCAATTTCACTGTCACTGAGATGACCAATGATGTTGGCCTGCTTACCTTTCACTGCATGCATTACAGACTTTTTCCAAAACAAGTTTGCTTCAGATGATACTCATGGCAATAAATGCGCTAACACACACAGGACGCAGGGAGAAGACACAGAGCATTTATTGCCATGAATATCTACCAATTGGCCTGGTTATCCACCCTTCCTTTAGTTACTTTGATGCTCACTTGATGCTTTTTTTTTTCTACCTCTCTTGATGTTACAATCTCACAAAACTTACTTTTCTTGACCATTCTGAATTCGTCTCTGAACTGAAGATGGGAAAAAAAAAAGCAAAGCACGTGCGTGAGTACTGTACACCACGTACAGTAGTCACGGATTGAAATGCGGCTATTTAGGGTTAAGTACAGCAGTTCCCACAGTCTTCAGTTACATGTCCCATCAGTGTAATATACATGCACCAGAACCAACATCAACACCGTTAGTGGCAATATTTACAGTGACATAACATGATTATAATGAGCACTCGTGCATTTTCATTGGTGCACCAGGCACTGTAGATATTTCATACAAGCACAAACAAAAATGTTTCTGTAAAACATACAACATACCTAGATGTAAATGAATTATAACTGCCCTATTCTTGCATGCTAAACAAATTAACAAGCTGCATCCTGCGACTCAACAAGCTTAGTGCGTAGCCTATAAGTTTTCAGCTAATCCAAGTCCACTAGCAGCTTTCTGCGGACGAGCACTGAGAATATGTGGGAACATGGTCCGTAATATATGTACAAACTGCAACACCCGTTGCAGTTTGTCCATTTTTAAATCCGAACAAAGATGGGACTGACCCGCGCTCCTCTTCATCGTTGGTGGTCCTCGGATGCAAGCTCAGGTCCAACGGTTGCTCGTCCAGGGGCTCAGGTGACCCTGCGCACGGAGGCTGCCGTCATTCGAGGCTACAGGGAGGGGGGGGGGAGCAGTTAGTAGTAGGGGTGCAGTCCTCCCATGCGCCGTGATTAGTGTCCAGACGGGTTAGGCCGCATGCCTCCATGGTGCTCTATGCTGGGAGGCACTCACCTCTCGGGGGCTAAGGAGGCTGCCCTTTCCTACAACGGCCGGTGCTGCGAGACAATTACCTGAAGCCTGATCAGAACCTGTCGACTGTTCGTCAAGGTCCATTTGGAAACTCTTAAAGCTAGAATAGTCGCTCGGTGCTCCGGGAGGCTCCTGCGCACAGACAAGCGGCATCAGCTGGCGCCCACGCGGTGCTGCTGTACTCACCGGCAAGCGCTGCGCGTCGCAGAAGTAGCACACTTGGTCCGGCACCCAGTCGACGAGCTGCAACTGCTCCTCCAAGGCTGCCGCGGGGAGAAAATCAGAATTAACAGCCCCCACCGAGACAACCGCAGCCTACCGTTTTCGAGCTGTGTCATCCGGTTCCATCTTTTGGAGCCCATCATTTCCTCGGCCACGCGCTCCAAGCCTGCAAACGCCGGCGATCAACTTGTTGCACCCGCGGCTCGACACGACCCCCCCCCTCCCCCCCCAAACTCCCTTCATTGGGCGGCAAACCCGATCGGCCAACAAGTTAGTGACGAAAGAGTGTCCCTTATAAGCCGGAACCTCCACCCAGCCTTCGATGGCCCGTTCGCAAAGACTAACCCTAGCAACACCGCTACCGTATGTAAGGTCCCGTAAAGCAATGCCCAAAATTTCGGTGACCTACTAAAGCAACATTTCCACAGTTGCGTTGACATTACGTTGCACAGGGTCATTCAACACCCTCGCAGCGTCATTCTTAATGTTCAACAGAACTCACCGATGACAAACAGCATATCCCGACTCCATCGTTGAAATTCTTTTCGAAAGGCGCGTCGCTCTTGCGCACAGCGGGCTAAGGGGCACTCCGCCATGTTTCGTGTTCACCCTTGCCCTGACGTCATAGGAATAAAAAAAGAGAGAGAGGGAGCCAAAAAAAAAAAAAAAAATCTCGACGTCGAGCGCGTCGGCGGAACTGCTGTACGCGTCACGTCCGTTACCTTGAGAAAAGCAACTGTTGGAGAGAGTCGAAAGGTTGCGCCACAGCTACCGCAACCGTTCGTCCGCGCGGGGTGCGCACGTTTCGCGGCCCGTCCGCGCGGCCCTCGCCGGTAGCCCTGGTGACAGCAGAGCATCGGCAGTACGTCTCAAATAGTTCCGTTACTTCTCTAACGACGACGTAACGCTCCTGTTGAGGTAAAACGAGCACGATGAAATACATGAAACGTTTCATTTAAGGCTCAATTAACACCGTTTTTCTGCTCTACAACTGTGGCTTACTGAGTCGTCTGCTCATGTGATTTTTCTTTTCAAACAATTTCTGATGACTATGGTAGCCACAGCGAGAGTTCTGGCAGATATTCGTAAATTAGAGGCAGTACATACCATGCGGATTAGAGTATATATATATATATATATGTTCCGAGCATCCTCAACCCAGTAAGAAAAGAGGCTCTATTGTACTTATACAGTAAGCTTTAAAGCAGTGCATGTCAAAATTGTTTTCCCAGAAGGCAATGACAGCAACGGTGAAAGGGTAATAAGAAAATTGAAGATCCCCCGTGCAGGTGGGAATCAAGGAAAAGCGAAGCACGCATCCGGAACGTAAAATGGATCTGCACTGCTGTGTCGCTATACCGATTTTGGTACATATGAAGTTAACGAAACGGCCGCAAGAGCACCAAGACTGTCCCAGTCAAAAAAACCAAGTGGGTCCAACTGGACAATTTCCAATTGCCACCAATTGGTGTTGGACCAGTTGGATTTTCGCCACCTTTTGGGTGACATACCATTCATAACCAACTGGGAGCGCCAATTGAATCCAACTGGCGTCCCAACTGTATTCAAATGGTAGTCAGTTCGAAATAATGGGTGGCCAATTGGTAAGCCATATAGATCTGATGGGTTGCCCAATTGGATTGCTTTTTGCAAACCAGTTCGATCCAACTGGTCACCCAATGGGATGTTAATGAATTTTTTTTTTGTGAATTTGGGTCATTAACACAGATCTCATCTGTCACACCATAGAAACCGCGCACTCGACGCAGTCTGCAGTCTGACTGCGCGAGCAAAACATTAGAGAAAACTTCCAGTGGAGAAGTGCAAAACGAAAAAAAAAAAAACGCTCCAGTGATGTTACTACTTGGATATGATCTCGTCCATCAGGCGTATTTTGACCTGCATGGTAGTGCCACGTTTTCACAAAAGACAGGCAATTTTTCGGCAGATCCGTTAATGCAGAGATGAAATAAATTCTGTGGTGTCATGACTTGGGTAAAGTACAAAGATCTTTTATTTAATCAATGTTGTCACAGCTG
Organism: Hyalomma asiaticum; assembly: GCA_013339685.2. NCBI lineage: Eukaryota > Metazoa > Arthropoda > Arachnida > Ixodida > Ixodidae > Hyalomma > Hyalomma asiaticum. The sequence continues at coordinate 26,223 of JABSTT010000027.1, forward strand.
CAAAAATATTTATATGGGCTATTTTCTTGTTTCAAAGTGTTTCTCATTTCTGTATCTTCCAATTGAAACCATTTGGGTTGTCAGTGAAGACCCATTGAAGTCAACTGGTTGAACCAATTAACTCCCGACCAGACATACAAAACGATGAAAAAGTGACTCCCTGCGCTACCAACAACTCCTTAATGTCAAATTCATATAGCGTAAACAACCAGACTCAGCAATCTTCACGCATTCTGACGATGGAAAAGCTTGAATCAATCGTAATCGGGCATCCGAATATTCCAAATGGAAAACGGTTGTCCCAATGGGTTCCCGGTCGGACCGTTTGCAACCAACTGGACTACAGGTATTCCGATTGGGAGGCCAAATGGAAAATTTTGTGCCAACTGGCATGGCCAGTTGGAACTGTCAAGTCCAGTTGGACTGTCCCATTGAAGTTTACCACTCCAGTTGGATTCCGGTTCACTCCATTTGTGATCCCTTTGCTAACAAATGGTACATCCAGTTGGACCAATTGACTTTTTTGACTGGGTGTGGCATGTAAACCATGCCGCTCATGACACGCATGTCATGATTCTAACGTTATGACCTGTCATTTACGTTCGTCATGCAGTCGTGTTGTGCCATTGCAATTTTGGTATGCATCCATTAACTAAACGTGTGGCATGTAAATCATGCCGCTCATGACGTGCATGTTACGATTTTCATGTTCTTAGAACGTGGCACCCATGGTCATCAGACGTTGCTGTCTCGCCATACCAATTTTCGTATACATATCCCATTAACGAAACGGCCACGAGAGACCGACCGTGGCCTGTAAATCGTGCCGCTCATGACACGCATGTCATGATTTTCATGTTATCACTTGTCAGTTGTGTTCGTCATGCAGTCATGTTGTGGCATGCCAATTTTCGTATACATCCCATTAACGAAACGGCCAGGAGAGCAACAATATCGTGGCATGTAAATCATGCCGCTCATGACATGCATGTCACGATTTTCGTGTTATGACCTATTATGATCGTCATGCAGTCATGTTGTGTCCTACCAATTTTCGTATACATCCCATTAACGAAACGCCCAGGAGAGCACAGTCATAGGCGGCTAGATAGATAGAGAGATAGATAGATAGATAGATAGATAGATAGATAGATAGATAGATAGATAGATAGATAGATAAGCTCAATATCGCCGAAGTTCGCTAAGAAATGCTTCGCATTAAAAAAAATTGGCAGATCCCACGTGCAGTGGGAATCAAGGAAATACAAAGCACCCTCAGGACCGTAAAATGAATTTGCATTACTGTCTCGCTATACCAAGTTTGGTACATATGAAGTTAACAAAACCGCCGCAAGAGCACCAAGACTGTGGCATGTAAACCATGCCGCTCACACACGGATGTCATGATTCTAACGTTATGACCTGTCATTTACGCTTGTCATGCAGTCGCGTTGTGACCTAGCAATTTTGGTATACATACCATTAATGAAACGCGTAGCATGTAGATCATGCCGCTCATCACACACATGTCATGATTTTTCATGTTATGACCTGTCAGTTGTGTTCGTCATGCAGTCATGTTGAGCCAAACCAATTTTCGTATACATACCATTAACGAAACGGCCAGGAGTGCACCAAGACCGTGGCATATAAATCATGTCACTCATGACATGCATGTCATGATTTTCATGTTATGACCTGTCATTTATGATCTTCATGCAGTTATGTTATGCCACACCAATTTTCGTATACATCCCATTAACGAAACGGCCGCAAGAGCACCAAGCCTGTGGCATGTAAACCATGCCGCTCATGACACGCATGTCATGATTCTAACGTTGGACCTGTCATTTACGTTCTTCGTGCAGTCGTGTTGTCACATAGATTTTGGTATACATCCCATTAACGAAATACGTAGCATGTAAATCATGTCGCTCATGACATGCATGTCATGATTTTCATGTTATGACCTGTCATTTATGTTCGTCATGCAGTCATGTTGTGGCATACCAAATATCGTATACATCCCATTAACGAAACGGCCAGGAGAGCACCAAGACCGTGGCATGTAAATCATGCCGCTCATGACATGCATGTCACGCTTTTCATGTTACGATCTGCCATTTGTTTTCGTCAGGCAGTCGTGTTGTGCCATACCAATTTTCGCATACAGCGCATTAGCGAAACGGCCAGGAGAGCACAAAATCGTAGGCGGCTAGATAGATAGATAGATAGATAGATAGATAGATAGATAGATAGATAGATAGATAGATAGATAGATAGATAGATAGATAGATAGATAGATAGATAGATAGATAGATAGATAGATGCGTTCAGAGTCGCCGAATTTCGCGAAGAAATGCTTCGCATTTAAAAAACTTTGAAATGAGCATATAGTTATAGGCGATGCGCAAAGCGCCGACGACGCCATCTGCCGCCACGGCTCGGAAGCGTTGGTGGGTCCGGGCGAGCAGTGTTCCCGCGAGCGTGTACGCGAGTGCACGGATGGATGTGTTTTCATCGTGATTTAACGACTCTGTCGGGCTTCAGCGATGTCGAAAAATAACTGCTGCGTTGTCGGCTGCTCAAACACACACCAGAAATCGCCACGAGCGCACTTATACAGATTTCCGGTGCTACTTCGTGAGCGAGAGCGACGGCGGCGGTGGATTGCGGCTGTACGACGCAGAAGGCAAGCACTCGCGCTTTGTTTACAGGAGTGTAAAGTCCGAGGACTTCGATGAAGAATAAACCAGGCTTCGAAGTGTGGCCGAAGACAATACGCCTGAAGAGCGCCGAGCAGCGAGACCCTACGATGCCGTTTTTTTTTTTCTAAAGAGAAAAACCCAGAACATCACGTGCTACGCGCTCGCGATCCTACTTCGTCTTCTTTCGCGCCCGCTATTTCTCTTTTCTTGTTAACAGCAGTGTTAGAACGATTATCGTGTTTTATTTCTCCATTTATGTCGCTACGTCTTCAGCGAACGTTACTACGTTTACACTTGGTCGCCTCGCCTGCATTGTAGACGCTACAATGCACATGAGGTTGTTAGTACTGATAAGACGCGATGCCTAGGCTCTCTTGAAAAACGAATGGCGCGAAGCGCGATGTCAGAGAATGTGGGGCAGGTGACGGCTCCTTTACAAAAGCGCCGTGGAATCACACGTGTGCTGCACGAAATCGGCTGCATTCTACCTGTTGATGGCACTGGAATACGATCACCGGTGCAGAATGTTCGCTGTGCGCTCGCCTCAAGTTGCATATTGGCTGTAAAACATGGCACCTGTGCACATTTAAGACTTTGACGATCGCGCAGAATGTAACGCCATTTCGCAACACCTGGTAATAGCTTTCAAAAACCTAGCAAATACGTAGCCAAGCAGCTAGGTGACCACCAGCTCCGCAGTGACTCACTCTTGCGCCACTAGCGCAAGCTGCCGAGATATATATTCACCAGTTTATTGTGCTGGTTTCAGTTTTACCAACGCTGACCCTTCGCGTGGCAGCACCCGTGAAATCCATGCGCCGGTTCGACAGCGATCCCTCAAAATCTACTATATAAACACATGGCACGTAAACGAAGCTACTGTGTCGAGAAAAAAACGTTCGTTCACGCGTCAACGCATGCAGGCATTAGTGATCGGGACGTTATAAAGAAAGCGGTGCCATGAGCTCCACTTCGTAGGTGAGCTTGTTGACGCTTTTCTGTGGCAAACACTTGGCGCGTATGGTGACATTGTCGTCCCACACAGCTGTGACATCGGGCACATGTCCACTATTATAATGTGCAGCTCCTTTGCACACACTATCGCCCCAAAAGTAATTATCTGGGACGCGCACAAGCGGCCATCGCACGCGCGCACTTCCGCGATGCTTGCAGTGAAATGAGGCGTCTGCTAGGCGACCCACCACCGGTTCCAAAAGCCGCCGCTACGCGGCTTTCAGTGGCGCCCCTATAGGCGCTGCGCATGGCGTATAGCGACCCATAGTGGAACACCTACAGCCCTACAGCACGCACCAAATGTGTGTGCCGTGCGTTAGGCGTTGAAACATCGAACACACCGCAGCCTTTATGTCTGTGTCGGGCAAAGATACTTTTTTTCATACTTTATGCTATGGAATGGGCAAAACGCGCGTAGCACAGTGGCGGATCCAAGGGAAAGGAGGGGGGTGGGGGAACCCCCCCCCCCCCCCCCCCCTTCCTTTGGCCGAAAGCCACTTTTTTTGCCAACTCTTCCACTTTGTTGTGAACGGCATATTTCGGCACGTGGAACTTCGGGGCCTTGCGGCGACCGTTCCTGTTTATGGGAAGCAAAGTTCTCATCATGAAAGGGAAAATTAGTATCCACCCGGTTTTGTAGCACAAGGCCACAAGGAAATCCATACTGTAAAGAAGCATTTGGAAGCTCGTAGTGGGCCGTCCTCTCCAGCGCCTTACAGTGGGGTTCGCTCTTCAGCGCCCCGCTGAGGAAGACGCCGCTCGTGCTCTGTGTGCGGGCTCGCTGAGACGCGCATTGCTCGTGTGGTCGCCGCTCGCTCCAGGGATCGTGACTTGAGCTGTTGATCGAGCTACCGGTCGGCCCTTACGCCAGCGTTGAATAAACGCTTTTACAATTGGTGGAAGTGCCGGGTACTGTTCCATCAAAACAACTGCAGGTACCCTTCTATGCCCCTGGAACTTCGATCCCGTACAGTGCCATCTACCATGCCTCGAGACGCCGCCCAGCAAACGCCACCGCCCGAACCGCCCGCCTGTTCTGGTGTCCCTCGTGTCCGTGACCCACCTATCTTCACTGGAGCGGATGGCACCGACGCGGAGGATTGTCTCGCGATTTACGAACGCGTGAGCGTACCTAATAGATGGGACGACGCAGGCAAGCTGTGTAACTTGGTGTTTTACCTCGCGGGTGTGGCGAGCCTCTGGTACAGCAACCATGCATCAGAATTTCCAACGTGGTCAAGCTTCAAAACCGCAACTATCGACGTGTTTGGCCGCCCTGCCGTTCGTAAGTTGCAAGCAGAGCAACGTTTACGCGAACGAGCTCAGCAGGCTGGTGAGTCTTTCACAAGTTTCGTTGAGGGCATCCTTGACTTGTGTAAAAAGGCCAACCCGACCATGTCGGAGTCTGATAAGATCAGCAATATCATGAAAGGCATTGACGACGATGCCTTCACCATGTTACTTGCCAAGAACCCTCGTACTGTGGCCGAGGTCATAACGTTATGCCAAAGCTACGAGGAGCTGCGCCGGCAGCGGTTCATGACCCGTCGACTTCCGTCACGCGACGCAGATCTTGCTAGCTTGTCGACCGTTTCTGGCGTTCCTGACCACTCCGCGTTGCTCGCGGAAGTCAAAACGTTCGTGCGCGAGGAGGTTGCACGCCAGTTCTCGCTACTGGCTTTTGCACAAGCGCAGCAGGTCCACCAGCCGTCAACCACGATCCTGCCTCCCCTCCGCCGAGCGATTGAGCAGGAAATCACCGAGGTCATTCCTGAATACCACCAGCACCCTCCGGCGCCTGCAACCCTGACTTATGCTGCAGTCGTGGCCATGCCGCCCCATCCGATTCCTTCGACTGCTCCACTTAGTTACGCCGAAGTCGTCGCTAGACCCCAGCCTTTCGAAACAGGGGTGCCGCCTACATACGCCAACGTCATCCCGAGGGCCCAGCTGCAGCACGCCATGCAGCCGTCTCAGCAGCAGCCCCTTCCATCGCGTCCTGCGACATGGGTGGCTCCTGCACCTGCGAACCGATGGCGCACTTCCGACAACCGCCCAATCTGCTTTGCGTGCGGTTACGCGGGCCACGTCGCACGTTACTGCAATCGCGTGAAGCCGCCTCGAGTCGAAGCAGCCGCCACTGGCCGGTCCAGCCGCCCGTATTACGACCCACATCCGCCTATGTCACCGCCGCTACGACCAGCTTCGTCTACCCGCCGTTCACCGTCTCCACGACGCCGCTCACTGTCACCTATGCGGCCGCGTGCCGTCGTAGGCCACCAGGAAAACTAGCCGTCGCAGTCCACGAGGCAAGGGCTGCTACTCTATCGAACTGTGCAAGCCCTCAGCGAAGCCCGTCGAACATTATCGACGTGTTTGTCGACGGTGTTTGAGCATCTGCCCTTGTGGACACTGGAGCCGCCGTTTCAGTTATGGACGCAAAACTAAGCCGTGCACTGCGAAAAGTTACGACGCCACTTTCTGGGCTGTCCCTACGTACCGCTGGCGCTCAAAGTATTCATCCGACGGCGGTATGTACAGCCCGCGTCTTCATACAGGACATCATGTACGCCATCGAATTCATCATAATTCCCGCATGCTCTCACGACGTCATCCTAGGATGGGATTTTCTTTCGCGCCACGACGCCGTCATTCATTGCGCACCAGCCGAAATAGAACTCTCGCCGTTCTCAGATTTGACGCCAGCAAGCGAACCAGCCGCTTCGAACAAGCTACTCGTCCGAGAAGACACCAGAGTGCCTCCGAACTCGTCAACGGTTGTGTCTGGCTACTGTGCCGCTCTCGCCGACACCGTTGCACTCCTTTCGCCATCTGACCGCGTTGGCACTAGGAAAGGCTTGCTGGTGCCCTTTGCGACCGTACAATTTTCTCAGGGCAACACTGCTATCTTCGTAACGAACCCATCCCCGTACATAGTCCCGTTGATGCGAGGTGAATGTCTTGGCAGGCTGGAACCGATCGAAGACGCACAAGTTACCGACGCACCGGATGACTGTCCCAGTTCCAGTGCGCTCAGTGCTGTTTCCACGTCTCATTCGTCACCCGCCGATGTATTTGGTTCCTCTATTGCTGACAACCTTACGCCGGTCCAACGTTCTCAGCTTCTGCGCCTGCTAGACGAATTTCGTTCTTCTTTCGATGTCGCGCAAACTCCTCTCGGCCGCACGTCCACTGTTACCCACCAGATCGACACTGGCACCCAACCGCCACTGCGGCAACGTCCATACCGCGTCTCTCCCTCAGAACGTCGAGTAATTAACGAACAAGTCGATGACATGCTTCGACGCGATGTTATTCGACCTTCAAACAGCCCCTTGGCGTCGCCTGTTGTTCTCGTCGCGAAGAAGGACGGTTCTGTACGGTTCTGTGTGGACTACCGGCGACTCAACAAAGTCACTCGTAAGGACGTTTATCCACTACCGCGAATCGATGACGTGATTGACAGCCTGCAAGGAGCAGAATTCTTTTCATCCCTCGATTTGCGGTCGGGGTACTGGCAGGTACTCACTTGCTGATGACGCTCGACCGAAGACGGCTTTTGTCACGCCCGACGGCTTGTACGAATTCAACGTCATGCCGTTTGGACTGTGTAATGCGCCCGCTACCTTTGAGCGCATGATGGATACCGCTCTGCGCAACTTGAAATGGCACACGTGCTTGTGCTACCTCGATGACGTTGTCGTTTTTGCTCCGGACTTCTCCACGCATCTTCAACGCCTGCGGGATGTTTTGACGCGTTTGCGGGAAGCCGACTTGCAATTAAATCTCAAGAAGTGCCGATTTGCAGCACGGCAGCTAACAATACTCGGCTACGTCGTGTCCAAGGACGGAATTCTCCCCGATCCAGCCAAGCTTCAGGCCGTGGCCGAGCTCCCCATACCGACGTCCGTCAAGGAATTGCGCAGCTTCGTGGGACTGTGCTCCTACTTCCGACGCTTCATTCGGAACTTCGCCACTATCATATCGCCGCTAACGAAGCTCCTCGGAAGTAACGGGCCCCTCGACTCGTGGTCGTCAGAGTGCGACGAGGCGTTCGCAAAGCTCCGTCGTTTGTTGACGTCTCCTCCCATACTACGCCACTATGATCAAAAGCGTTGACTATGATCCTACGGCCCCTACAGAGGTACACACGGACGCTAGCGGTGTTGGCCTCGGCGCTGTCCTTGCGCAACGCAAACCAGGGTTCCCTGAGTACGTCGTTGCATACGCAAGTCGTACGCTTACTAAAGCCGAGACCAATTACACTGTAACGGAAAAAGAATGTTTGGCCATCATCTGGGCACTTACTAAGTTCCGACCATATCTGTACGGCCGCCCATTTGATGTCGTCACGGATCACCATACACTTTGTTGGTTGTCGTCACTGAAAGACCCCTCCGGCCGTCTTGCACGTTGGGCACTTCGTCTACAGGACTACGATATTCGCGTAGTCTACCGCAGCGGGCGTCAGCACTCTGACGCCGACGCTCTCTCGCGATCTCCCTTGCCCAACGACGATGGCCGCGGCTCGGTACCTCGTATCGCCATTTCTGCCATCGACCTTCACACCATCGCTACCGAACAGCGCAAGGATAACTGGATCGTCTCGTTGATCGACTTCCTCTCTGACCCATCGGCAAAACCGACCACTCGCGCGTTGCGCCGTCAAGCCCACCACTTCGCCATTCGCGACGACTTACTTTATCGACGCAATTACAACGCCGACGGCCGCCAGTGGTTGCTAGTTGTGCCCCGGAGTCTGCGTTCTGAACTATGCGCGTCGTTCCATTCTGATCCTCAGTGCGCACATTCTGGGGTATACAAAACGTACGAGCGCATCCGACAGCGGTACTTCTGGCGAGGAATGTACCGCTACGTTCAGCACTTCGTTCGCTCCTGCCTCGATTGCCAGCGGTGGAAGTCTTCGCCGCACCTGTCTCCAGTAGGTCTACAACCTCTGCCTTGCCCTATCCGGCCATTTGGGCGCGTCGGCATCGATTTGTATGGGCCCCTCCCGCTGACATCGGCTGGTAACCGCTGGGCCATCGTCGCTGTTGACCCCCTCACCCGATACGCCGAAACCGCCGCCCTCCCCGCGGCAACAGCGCGCGATGTCGCCTCCTTCCTGCTCCGCCGCTTCATACTTCGACACGGCCCACCCCAGCAATTGCTTAGCGACCGAGGGCGTGTCTTCTTATCGGAAGTCGTCGAAGCCATCCTCAAAGAGTGCCACGTTGTTCATCGCAGAACCACTGCTTACCACCCGCAGACGAATGGCCTCACAGAACGCTTTAATCGCACGCTCGGCGACATGCTCTCAATGTATGTCGCCTCTGACCAATCAAATTGGGATGCCGTCCTGCCGTTCGTGACCTATGCTTATAACACCGCCCCTCAGAGCACCACTGGGTTTTCACCCTTCTTTTTATTGTACGGTCGGCACCCATCGCACACAATCGACACGATCCTACCGTACAGGCCGGATGCATCTGAGGCTGCGCCTATTTCTGCCACAGCCAGATGTGCGGAAGAGTGTCGCGATCTCGCGCGGGCGTTTACTACCAGTGACCAAGAGCGCCAGAAGAGCATTCGCGGTGACATCGCCTCTGCACCTGCGTTCCTTCCTGGGACGCTTGTGTGGCTCTCGGTCCCTTCCACTACACCAGGGCTCTCTTCAAGACTACTGCCCAAGTACGAAGGACCCTACCGAGTAGTCGAGCGTACCTCCCCGGTCAACTACCTCATCGAGCCTGTTGAGCCATCCTCAGACATGCGCCGTCGGAGCCGCGACATTGTGAACGTCGAGCGCCTCAAGATCTACTATGACCCACTCATAGTGACCAGCTGTTAAGTCGCCGGGTGGCTCCCTTTTTGTCCCCGGGGGTAATGTAAAGAAGCATTTGGAAGCTCGTAGTGGGCCGTCCTCTCCAGCGCCTTACAGTGGGGTTCGCTCTTCAGCGCTCCGCTGAGGAAGACGCGCCGCTCGTGCTCTGTGTCCGGGCTCGCTGAGACGCGCATTGCTCGTGTGGTCGCCGCTCGCTCCAGGGATCGTGACTTGAGCCGTTGATCGAGCTACCGGTCGGCCCTTACGCCAGCGTTGAATAAACGCTTTTACAATACGGATTTCTCAGAAATGAAAGCTTTCTAGTTGCCGAAAAATTCGTCCTGGTCCGAACCCAGGACCAACGCCTGACCGGGGCGCTCGCTCTGCCAATTGAGCTAACCAGGAGGCTTGCTGAGATATTCTCTGTCTATTCGAATTCCCTTTTCTTCCCAGTCTAGACGTTTAACACTTCCTCTAAACATGCAGTGAATAGCATCGGGGAGATCGTATTTCCTTGTCTGACACCTCTCCCGATCGGGATTTCTCTTAGCTGCTTCTCTCATGTACGAGTAGTGTGGCTGTGCAATCTGTGTATATGTTGTTTATGGTTTGTACGTATACGTCAGGTACCCCTTGTCGACGTAAAGCTTCTAGATCTGCTCGTATTTCTATGGAGTCAAATGTTTTCTCGTAGTCCACAAACGCCATATAAAGAGGTTTGTTATATTTAGCGTATTAATCAATTACTAGGTTGATAGCATGGCTGTTGTCCATTGTTGAGTAACCTTTCCTAAAACCAGCTTGTTCTCTTGGTTGGTTAAAGTCGAGTGTTTCTCTTATCCAAGCAGAAATTACTTTCGTAAATAGCTTGTATATTACTGGGAGTAGGCTAATTGGCCTGTAATTATTTAACTCCTTTATGTCACCTTTCTTGTGAATTAGGATTATATTGGAATTTTTACAACTGCGCTGTACCTACCTCTATACCAGCTGTTTCTTTCATAAGCATGCACGGACTTGCCTAAGCCTTCACTGCGTGGCTAACAAAACTGCCGACTTTGTGGAAATGAGGTCACCGCTTCGTCCGCTCGTCCCCACTCTCAGGGCCATCAGAGAGGTAGCATGGAAGAACGTTTCCCTTCTTCCCCCTTTCTTCAGAGACAGGTGCCCCATCCCTGCTGGTACATTTTCAATGTCGACAGATGTGGAAACTGTTCTATACAGTAGCGCACCCAGGATCTCTGCCAGGGGGGGGGGTTCAATTTTTCACGAAGGGCCGGGCAAGCGATTACACAGTTGTTGCGTGTGTAAAAGAAAGTAAATAAAATGCAAAATAATGGTAACATCAATGATAATGATTATTTTATTATTTTTTCGGCGTTTTGCAGAGATAATAGCGCCACATTCTTCTAGGACATAGGAGCAGTTACGGAGTGGGAGGGGGGTTAGGTCGGCCTCGGGGGGTGGGGGTTACAACCCCCGACCCCCCCCCCCCCCCCGTCGGTGCGCCACTGGTTCTATACCATTCGTAATCACTCAGAAGGTGCTTTACTCGAAATGCAAAAGAGCGTATAGCACAAGTCACCTGCATCCGCCGACATACACAAATCGACTGTCGCCAGCTAGCCTCTGAGAGTGAGCGAATGGGCCAAATGAAGCCATTATCAGGCCGTCAGCACGTTTACATGAATGGGACAGTAGCCCATCCCATATCGAAGCGCATTTAGTGGTGTGGCGCCGCTTATATTTGTAGCACATGAACTTCCCTGTTCTGTGCTTTCTACTTTTCGCAATGTTGCCTCGCGCATCGCCAACATCGTGGAGGCTACCTGTCGAGTGAGATACATCTGCTTCTGCACTAGAAAAGGCTTCACCCCACAAGAAGTGGCTATTTCATCGGCAACACCACACCGTCCTGGCGACGTGTTAAACGCTATGCAAGAATCTGTGGTCCGAACTGTAGTGCAAAGCTCGTCTATTCCAGGACTGGTTTTGTCTGTGGTGCTTCACTCGTCATCCCAGCTGGCTGGCTGCTGAGCCAACACCTGTCCCATCTTCAGTGTGTTTCTTCTATAGTGTGTGTGTGCTCCTCCTCTGCAATACATTCGTTAGCCAACACCAACTCGCCCAGCAGCATGTCCTTCTTGAATATATCTCGCTCTTAAAATTGTGTGGAGGAGCGAGCTTTTGCGCTGAGCGTTCCCGGTAGAGTCGGTACAGTGGTGAACGGTTCAGCTTCACTTCCCCTCATGCCGTACAACTTTGGGGGGGAAAAGCAAAAGATACAGCTCGGCCCCTTGCCCGGAGTCCCCAGAGTCAGTCAGCAGCTTGCCCAAAATTCTCAGGAAGGCTGGCATTAAGGTGTCTTGCAAACCTATGAGCCCACTGTCCCACATTCGGCCCCGACGAAAGATCGACCTCTATGAGAAAAGCCCCGACGCGTTGTTTACAAGGCCTCTTGTTCTATAGTGCCCAGCAAGATACACAGATGAAAGAAAGTTCCAGGGCAGAATGAGCCAGCACAGGAAGGTTGTCGGAAGTATGCACAACACAACGCAGTCCACTGGCGGGGCACTACGCGTACGAGAAGTACGACCACAAAATCGACTTTGACGGCGCTGTATAGAACAGTAACGCCGCCTCTGTGAGCCAGACCGCCACCCCCTGAAGATGAGGGTGAACAGGACTCGAAACGTCGATCAGTCTAGGAAACCGTGGCCTGAGAAGTCTGAGCTTCAAATATTGTTGAACCCAGCCAGAGAAAACTCTGTCTAAATGTTTACATTCACATATCAACGGCGTCGCATTGCCGTTCCCATATATGTGCTTCGAAATGCGATGCGCGTTACTGTCGCATTAATGTAAACGTGGCTTGGGGCAAATGAATTTGGAATGAAGTTGTTGGAAGTAAGCTTGACCGCTCACACATTGCAAACAATCTGCAAGTTCGCCTTACTGCAATAGTATTTCCAAAACGAAGACTCCTTCGCACAGGAATATCCTGTTCTTTGTAAGTGTGCACACCACTGTGCATCCCAGCGAACGTATCTGAGCGTCACAAAGTACAGGTGGCTCCCTGCAGCTCGCGGTACACCGGAAACCTCACACACCGAACTCTACCTCGATTCTGAGTGAAACCACCCTATCCACCCGAAAGCCAACTTCAGGGGTGTGGTGTTCGGAGGACGAGAGAAAGAAGGAAGAGGTGAAGATCAGGTGCGACATGCAGAAGAGCTACCCCAATGCCTTTCAATGGTTTTCCCGCCGCCAGAGCCATCTCTCCCGACATCTTCATAGGAGAGGTGACTGCCTCCCAATTGTGTAAGGGCGACAGTCCCCTACGTGAAAGGCACAGGCGAAGCGCTCGCACGTGTCCTCTCGGCGCAGGGAATCAATGTGGCTCACAAGCCACCCGCTACGCTCAACCGCTTCTTTCTACGTTCGAAAGGCAGGTCGCCAAAGGAAAGAGCGCAAGGGGGGATTTACTATATCCCATGTGCAGATGATTACGACACGGGGAAAAAAGCAGAAAGCTTCCCCGGAAGACTGCTGCAGCACAAGGATGACGCAAGACAGAAAACGCCCTCGTGGAACACAGCGAGGTGCATGATCACCGCATCTGGATCTATGATTCCAGAGTCACTGACGTAGAGACCACCAATTACCACAAGCGGCTCTTTGTGGAGTCCTGACACGTATACAAGCGATACTTGCGAATATTGTCACGAAGTGCCCTACCAGCAGTGGCCGATGGCCGATGATTGGACACACATTGGATTCCCATCGGCGTCCGTTATCATTGGCCAATGCCCTGACTGCGTGATAAAAAAGGGCATGGCCAACGTTTCATATATGGGAAGGATGGTGGCGACAGCGGGGAACCTATTCTTAAAGTTTGTTTTTCCCTTAGTTTGTGGCAATAGCACGTATAAGTAGTGAAACAAAACGTTTCGGGGATACATGCAAAATTTGTGATGGTGGCCAAGGGCTTTTCTGTAACATACCATGGTCGCTGGCCAATATGTTCTCGGATGGTCACCAAGTACAGTCATGATCCATATTAGTGTATGGCAATTCGTGGCAGAGGAACATATACGTATGTACCAATGGCCAAAAAAGAAAAAGAAATGTGGAAGCGTGGCTGAACGTGTACGCCTGTGGTACAATTTGTCATGAGATCGCACAAATTTCACTTGTACCTGAATAACCAGAAACGTGTACTTTCGCGGTAAT
>JABSTT010002454.1:0-42536 GCA_013339685.2 Hyalomma asiaticum
TGGCGGCGCGATCTGAAGGGACGAAAGGAATTTCGCGGCTGGCTGCGGTTCGGCCTGCGTTGCCGTAGACAGCCGGAAACTTTTCGTCCAGCCACAGGGTGCGGCCACCGTAAGGGAGTAACGATATACATATGTGGTGTGCCTACACTGGCGAAAGAGAAGCTTCGTCCTCGTCGAAGCCTCAAGGAGGAAGAGTAGAGGAATGGCGTTTTGCGTGTGGTTTTATATTGGGTGAAGGTGACTGCTAGCAAGGAAGCGGGGACTCGAGGGTCGGCCTCGGCGGTCGCATCCCGGCCTATCCGCTTTGCATGTGGAACGCCTGTGGAACGTTTACAGAAGGAACGTCGTTGCCTCTGCCGTTACTTTTAAATGTAACGCGTCACCGTTACAGTTCCACCAACCTTTAAAGTAACGGTGGCGTTCCTTCGTTCCTCCAAAAAGGAACTAGTTCCAGGAACGTCGTTCCTTGAAACGGCGTTCCGTACAACACTGGTCTCTAACCATGTTTTTAGAATGGTGTTCTGCTTTTGAAAAATAGGCAATCTAAGGAAGATGCATCGTGAGGCCCATCGCAATGTGCGCACTTAAGCGTGCCGGCCTGGCATGTACTCTTTGTGTGAAGCCCAGTGCATTGCGATCAGAGAGCAGCGCTTCTGTAGTTGCTATTCACATGACCTAACTTCACGCACTTCCCATACTGAAGCGGTTTGGGTATGAACAGGCGAGCAGCATGGCTTAAGTGGCCCACCTCGACATGTGATGAGAGGGATTCCGTATTCAATGCAATATTGACGTATCATGAGGTGCCAAGGGGAGGCACACTTGCGATTACGGTGTCTCCTGTTGCTAGCTCAATTTGAACTGGGAGGGCAGTATCCGTCATGGTCTCCTCAATATAATGAATTACTCTCGTGCTGACATCAATGCGGAGCGGAATACGAAAGCACTCCCATTCCGTCGAGTTCGGTCATTTGAACAAGGTCTTCAGCGTATCCACATTGTTAACATCCAATGCCAGAAGGTACCTGTGTGTGTTCACTTTAATGTCTTCTATTGCTAGTAACCTGCGCCTCCTGCTGTACAGAGACTGCTTGCATGTTGAGCCGTCTCATGTTGTCGGTGGCGAAAACGGGCACGAGCGGTATGGTGAGTAGCCCAATGTGCTTTGACGATCTCAAGGTAGACACACTAGAATTGGATGACGTACTCACGAGCCTTCTCTTTGCCTTTCGGTTCCTCACCAGATCGAATGAGTCGTAACCGGAGTCTTCACTACTGACATAGTAGTTCATGGTGCCTTCACTAACAGTGTCGCTGTCGGTGCCATTGCACTTCCTGGAGGCGACAGCTGCAGGCAATGCGAGATCCGGTGGGGGCGCGTGGAGCTACAGATCCATCGCACCTCAGTAGGAAACTAGTCTCGATAAATATTCTTGAAAAAAAACACATGATTGAGAGGCGTAGCGGCGTTCAGCCAGAAAGGCACTTCGTCGTTCATCCGCCCGAAACGTCTTAATACTGATTTGACTGTGCCAGGATACCACGGATTGAGTCTTTTTTATACTAGGTTGACTGAATGCCTAGTAGCCTGGCAGAGTTGTTATAGCGTTTGAGTCCTGCACTTCGTCTACATTAGTCTCTGATTCGCTGCAATAGCACCGCCTTCTTTTTGACACCTCTGCAGTTCCATAGCTGCAGTTCCATTTTTTTGCTACCAACGTTCTTTTATAGGTTATACTACTATTCAGGTTCGTTGCCATTTTCCTTATGGTAAATACTGCTCTCCGATTATAGAACCACTACCTTGTTGGGTGTTGCATCCTGCAAGCAAAACAAGAAATTATTGTACGTTTTCTTGTCATTTTGAGAATCGACTTCATGTGATAAATTGTTCACTCTGCTTTTTCTCGCCTTTCTATGATTAGTGCATTTTGATCTGCAAATTTTTTTTTTTGTGATAGTATCTCGTTTCTGCACTTGTGCTTGCAGATTCAGAATATTTTCATGCTTATTAGCAGATGATGATGATCAAAACTTTATTTCTCCCAAAAGAGGGGACCGACCCAGAGATCGGTCCCCTCTTGCTTCCTGAATGCTTTTCTGCTCACGAAGCTCCGCATGCCGTTTCATACAAGAACAAGGATCACCCCTAGAGGCGACACTGTGAGCAAGGCGGCATGCATCCGCGCGCACTGTACTCGGCGGTGGCGGCTGTGCCGGTTCGAAGTAGTGTTTTATTATAGATCATAGCGCACCTATTCGACTATCACTGAAGTTTTACGTGGTGACACACTATGTGGTTGTTGCGGAAGGAGGGGACAATTGTTTCAGCGCAATGTATGTAATTCTATGAGGAGGCGAAATAGCTGTCCAGGAAGTGCTGGCTTCTACGTGCGATATGATGTACTGTGTATTCTTGATGCAGGAATAAGCACAATACATTTCCGACATGAACACAGTTACGTGTTGCCTGACTTCCTGTCGTAGTTTCTTACCTGCCATTTCGGTGCTGTTTCCTTAATTGCTGCAATCACCCATTATTCTAATGGCATAATCTGTGACTTTGTCGTTAAATCAAATAAAACAGACACAAGCATTCATCATCATATCCTGCTGTACAGTCAATTATTTGAGGTGAAAGACAATAAGTGAGTGAATTTCGTCAAATACTTGTCAAGCTGAAACCAGGCATGTTTACGATTGTGTAAAATTTCAGAATGTAATATTCCATGACAGCTATTCGCGAACATCGCCTTGTTGCAGACCAATAATCGCGAAAATATATGTTGTAGATAGTAAGTGTCAAATTCTAGCGGTGCTTGCACCAAGTCGCGCATGGCTTAAGAAAGCAACGCGGGCCGATTTGATTTTTGACGCGATTTTGATATGTCTCACATGTCCTTACATGTCTCACATGGCAACATATTTTGTCTTAGCTCAATTGGGCTAAACTCAATAAGTATTAAACTAAGTAGAAGTGTCTTAATTGGTAAGGCATATTTAGTATTGTCTACTTAGTCTTACATTTTCCTAATTATACTTACATTAGCCGTTCCTGGCTTAATTAGTGTTAACTGAATGGGTACAAGCTTAATTATACTTGGTATGATTAGTATTCATTAATTAAGTTGAGCCCAATCTATATCAGCTAAATTAGTGCTCGCTTAATTACTCACACTATAAAATAGGGATTATAGCTTAAATTAACTTAGGTGCAAAGTGATCAGTGCAGCCCACTTATGCTTGGCCTAATTCATCACGCTTTAATTAGTCCTTGCTTCAATTGGATACCGTAAAATGGGGTTACTTTGTGACACACGCTCTTTTTGGGGGCGAAGCTCATTAGGGTGTGGGTCTTTCTCTCCTCTGTAGTAGTAGTAGTATAGTAGTATCTATGTAGCCACCTCGCGCCGCCGGGAGGCTCGCGCTCGCCCTCGGCGCTGCCTACCGGCGCGCGAGCTCTCTCACTTTTCCATCTGCTGTGTTGTGAGAGAGAGAGAGAGAGAGCGAAAGGCGCGCGTTGACTATGGAAAGGCTCTTTCTTCGATGAACGCTCCACCAGCTCGCAAAGAAGGAGAACGCGCCCTCACCTGCGAGAGACTACGTTGGCGCCGGTAGCGTCTTCTAGCGAGTTTCTTGATTGAAAAATACCGACTACTCGCGCTGGAGAACCGTTCACCGGCCACCCATATATATATATATATATATATATATATATATATATATATATATATATATATATAAAGGCACTGGATCTTGACTTGCAGTGAAGTGCCGGTGGGAGGTTTCACTTGTGCGTAGTTGAACCATAAGGATTCGTAGCGTGCGCGTTAACTAAATTAAGCCGGAACTCGGCACGATCTACGATGAACATCCGGAGGTTTGCCCACTCATCATCATTCACTCCGTGGATATGCTGTGAATTTTTTCTGTATTTTAAATCTCGCGCCACGACCAAGCACCGCCGAAAAGCTATGAGCCACTCAAAAAGGTTGCCTGACGTGCCGGGCCACCTAGCCGCAGCCTGCCGACGTTTCCGCACTCCGGAGCCACTCTAGACAACGACATGTTGAATCTTGTTTTGGCACGCATTATTGAAGCGCCGTAAACTTTGTGTGCTCGACCCATCCACACGACGAAAACATCGAAATCAGGTATGACCTTATGATTGTTAACATGTAGGCTAAAAGAAACCGTAATATAAATTTAATCAGTTCATGTTTGTTTAAGGTTACAGAAAGAAAACTGAAATGTTGATACTTCGCGGGGTGACTTTGTGACACGCCAACTGTGTTTGGGACAAGCCAGCAGGTTGGGAAAACAGACAACTGGAAAGAAGGGCAGCTGTTCCTCTAGTATCAGAGCTAGACGACCTAGGAAGTGGTCTTCTCTTGAGGACGACAGCGCGGAAGATAGCAGTGACAGCGAATCGTCTTCAGATGGTAAGCGTGGCGGCAAGAAAATGTGGTCGGAAGGAGATACAAGCGAGTCCGAGGTACTCTCCGGAAGTCTTGACAACCTATCGGAAACGGACACTCCTACCACCTCCACGATTCCAAATAGCAACGTGCCGAGGGTCCGCAGTACGGGTTCCAGTGAAAGCACCTTCAAGGTGGATGACTTTGTCGTAGTAAACTTCGAAGGACAGCTTTTCCCGGGAAGATTGACGGAAGTCAAACTTGAGGGGTACATCGTCAGCACGGTAGTTTAATTAGGTTTTTGTTTAATTAGTAATATTCTTAATTAGTTGTAGCTCATTACACTTAGCTTACTTAGCCTTAGTTGAACTATGCTTGGTTAACTGGTTTAGGTTAATTAGGCTGAACTTAATTCGTCTTAGTTTACATAGTCCTAGCGTAATAAGGCTTGGTTTAGCTATTGCTAGCAAGCTTGAATTGGCTTTACTAGCTTGACATGTGTATACTAGCGTTACATGGACTACTCGAGTTTCGTTCGGATTAATCGCACGCTCCGCCTCGGTAGTCTAGTCGCTATCGTACTCGGCTGCTGATCCGAGGGTCGTAGGGTCGAATCCCGGCTGCGGCGGCTGCATTGCGATGGAGTGGAAATGTTCGGGCTCTTGTACTGTGCGATGTCGGTGGATGCTGAAGAACGGGAGGTGGTGGAAATTTGCGGAGCACTCCATTACGGCGTTTCTCAGAATCAGGTCATGGTTTGGGGATGTTAAACCCGAGAAATCAATCAATCAAACACACCGGATTCCTTCTGGTTTCACGAAAAGCTTAAAGAGCTTCGCTGCTGAAACAGACGTTTACAAAATATGATTAGTGCATTGAGAATAGTGACAGGACACGCTGCAAGGCTACAGCACCTCTTTTCACAACGAAATCGTTGCTTCGAGTATCGCCCGTGGCCTCAAAATGGTTTTCGCACACTCGGACGCATCGGGAATCAACTGCAAAGCCACCATCTTCTTTTAGTAGCGCTCGTTTCCAGTCCTTCCGCTCGTTAGCATCACTTGGAAACGAAATGAGCCCTCGTCACTCGTATACCGCTGTAGCCGAGCGACAACCCTGCGCGCAGAAAATTTTGCCGTCGTTCCTACCATGAACTACAGAGTAGACTGCCTAGAATATGGTGCATTCTGACAGTATACGTGAACAGTCCCTGTGTTGTCGCACACTATGCTTATATCCGTTCTATCTACAAATTCGTTGAAACTGGGAAAAAGACGAAAGCCGATGCAGCAGCATTTCTTGGGCACCCCGCAGTCCTCACGCAGCATGCAGCCGGCCGCTCATCCTTCCCCCTCCACGCTGCGAGTGCTGCCCCGCCGCGGGAGCACAGCAAGCTGTCCGCACAGCTTTACGGAAGAGCATTGCGGCTAAGCAGAATTGACCATTTGCAAAAATCTGTAAGTTGGCTTTCCCGTAAGGACTCTTCCCAGCCAAAAACTCTCGTCTACAGATTGCTTTCCTGCTCCAAGCGCATTCACGTCACACTCCATCCGACATGCACCAGCACCACAAAAGCTTCTCCGAAATTTTGAGGGGAGTCAGCGGTCTCATAACGAGTTCGAGGTTTTACACAGACATGGGCAGAAGCGAAAGAAAGGAAAGACGGGGACGGACGCTGAACGGGACGACTGGCGTGACGAATGTGGACATGTGCACGCGCGTAGAACACTAAAGCAACCTGGGCACGAGAGTTCTTGCCTGGGTAAATCCAGGTGACGCTCACAATTTTGCAAATGGTCAATTGACAGACTCCGATTTGAGTTGTTACTACAGTGATTTGGTCTAGTCTGCATAAAACCTCTGCCGTTTCTTTCACATTGCTATGTTGTGTGCATGTGTCCCCTTCATTCTTTTAGGACCTAGTGTTAGTCTGCCTAGTGTGTCTAGTGCCTTTAGAGCCTAGTGTTCCCCTGTGATTGTGATGAACATATCGCAGTGCATGACTATAATAAGGGTGAGGCTTAGCAGTGTGGCTTGAGGGTAAATATTCGACAGCTGGTAATCAAATGTGCGACATAGTGTGGAAGGTGGTGGCCAATACTGCACCAGGGAGACCAATTCCTGTTCTGGTGTAGGAGCGAGTTCCAGAGAGCAGCAGGAAACCCTTTCAGATGTACGACCATCAGGGACCCATGCTCCACTGCAAGTCTCGAACAGTAAACAAAGGTTAGAGGTAGAGCTTGTCCAAAAAGGAAAAAAAGGGTGGGGGTTAGTGGAGTGGAACTTCTAACCTTTAGTACTTGAGGTCGCAGGTCAGCGCCAACTATAAACATACATGGTGTGGATTCCAAGGGAAGAAAATACGCAACACAGGCTAGACAGAGTGATGAAATTAAGAAGTTCGTGAGCATAAAGTGGAACGAACTCACTTAGGATAAGACAAATTGGAAATCGTTGGGAGTATTCTCCGTGCTGCAGTGGATTTAAAATAGGATTAAGATGGTGGTGGTGACGATGATGATGACGATGAAAAGTGCGAACCACAAAACCACGTACGTTGCTGCTGTTGTTGACGCTCTTTTCTTTCTTCCTAGAGTGGCCCTCATCGTCACTTGTTCGCTACCTCTCGAATTCTGATGTTGCAGCTCTCTTCCATATTCCTGAATAGCTGTGGTGCTCTTGTTCGCGGTGTTGCCTTGGCAACGGATGTCGCTGCACCCGTGTCTTTCTGTTTCTGGGCTACCACATCTTTCGAAGTGGCTTCTCGTTGGGACCTGCGGCCAGTTATTTTCCCTGTGGCAGCTGATATGCTGGTTGTTTGTGTTCTCCCACTGCTCGGTGCTCTCATCCTGTTCCTCCTCTCTCATAGCGGAGCGTTTCTTGCAACGCTTTCAGCCTCTCTTTTACCTTTTGTCAGCTTCCTGACGTACAGTGCAGTCGGGGTAATTGGCTGCGTGCTCTCCACCGCAATTTCGGCAGCGTAGCTCGTAGGCATGACAAGTGTCCTCGCTGGTTCCTGCATGGCGGCAACTTCGCTGCACATTTTACGCCGCCGACAAATTTGTTTTGATGGGGACAGACATCCACTCCGTGCGTAGTTTGGAGGCATGAAGTGCACTGCACGCTGTGGGGCCTATACTAGTACTTTGGAATCGCCAGTTCGCCATAGAGAAAATATGTAGTAATTATGATCCTCGAAGAGGTATCAGAATTGTCTTCGACGAGCCTATGCGTATCACTTGCGGGATTTTAGCTCCTTGCACTTCTACCTGCCTTTCAAGTACATCTGTTACGGAAATCTTTATCATGAATTACAGCTTTGACAGTGTCCGGGTCATTTTCTCGCTATGTGAGGCCGGGGTGCTGCGTTGTCATTATCGTCACCTGCCGTATCCGGAGAATCTTTATTGTTGCTAGGCGTTAAGTGTGAACTGCTATTCGATTCTGAACAATGCTCACTTGCACATTGGTATCCTTCTTTTCTGGAATTGTTGAGCCGGCCGCGTGCACAGCACTACATCCAACAGAGTCCTGTAATAGCTCTTGTAAGGCGGTGCCATCGGTGATGTGCTCTCCAAGACGCGAAGTGTCTCTAACGGTTTGTCAGCCTTAGTCGGGGCGTCCGTTGATCGCTTGCTCTTCCATCACGATGGGCGCGAGACGACACTGGCCGCCGCTACCATTTCAACGTGCCACCGGGAAGTGGTCAGGGCACGTTCGGTCAGCAGATAGGATTAGCGTGGTGCAGCCAGAAGATGTACATATTGGTCCTCTGTGCGAGAGAAATGAAATATGAAGGTCACCTGTCTCATTCCAGTAGATCTACAGATGTTAGTACCAGATGGCCTACGATGTCAGTACCATGGTGTTATCACGAGGAAATTATGGAATTGCAGGCCGTTTTCGGGAGCTTGAAGCGTGAACCTCCAAAAACATCAAAGCAGCAAAGGTGGAAGCAGCACCTGCCCCTTCTTTATTTAGAAAACATTGTTTTGGAAGGTTTTATGCAACTATGCAGCGAGCGCTGTTGCTAGTCTGATATAAGTGCTAGGCTGTTTATAAAATAATACATCGCTGTTCCCGATAAGATTCATGGACTGATTTGTGACGTTTTACGTGCCAAAACCAGGTGTGATTATGAGACATGTAATAGTGGAGGTTTGCAGAAATCTTGACTAGCTGGAGTACTTTAACGCACGCTCACATCACGCAGTAGACGTGCCTTTAGCCTCCCGCCTCCAGTGAAATGTAGCCTTCGCGGTCGGGATTCAATCACGCGACCTTCTATTCGGCAGCCGAGTACCATAGCCACTAGAACACTGTGGTGGGGCATCTGATAAGTTTACCGCATCTAAATGAGAAGCGATGAGGCGACATGCAATAACTTCGACAATACTTGGAGGCTTGCCGGACACCCTTAACACAGACACATCTGGGGCTGTGTGTGTCAGCAGTAACACTGGCCATCAACCTTGTAAAGTGTTTTAGCAGAAAGCTGTGCTCGTATTTCCTTGTGAGGTAACGCCTTTAGTGCCCCTCCTAAAATGGTGGAGGTCCCTTTTGGGTCAAAATTTCTACTTCGGAAGCTTTTTACTTGAGAAACATCCTTGGGCGCGGTAATCACTGCGCCCTAGTGTTAGTCTTGTGGCGTGATGACTGGGGACTGCGGGCCGTGACAACGGAGACCCGCACGCTTAATTCAGGAATAGCAAGTCTTCGAAATGTGAACCTACTCGGACACCACGGCTGGTGAAGCAATAGCAATGCTGCTCGACGGCTTCTTCTTTAACGCGCAAAGGTCGCCTCTTCGCAAACCCACGAGGTCTCCTCTGGCCTTTGCAAGACTTAACAAAAGCGTTTGCGTTTTTCTACGCCTAACACAGTCAAAAGTGTGAATTAAATGTGGTGTATGGAATTCGTAGAGACTATTTCGAACGTTTTATCTAGGGTGAATCCTGCTGCTTGGCGATAATCTCCATAGTGGTTCTCATTTCGTACTTCAATAATAAGCCAATTACAGCAAAGGAGACCGTATGGGAAGCTATGTAGTGTTTCTTAGGTCCTCGCTGTCTACAACACAAATGTTGTAGACAGCGAGAAATCCGTCGCGTTCACACCGGTACTCTAGGTGGTGGGAGAAATTGCCGCCACTAAAGTCGCACTGGGATAAAGAACTTGTCAACTGACTATTTATCAAGCTGAGAGCAGTTCATATAAGGACATTGTGCCGGGTTTAAATGTATGCCATACAGTACCATATTACAGTGCATGTTATATATGAGCCTGGGTTTTTTCTAGTTATTTTTTAGCTAATAGCATTTGTTTGTTTCCTCAGTCTCCAGAACAAGACTTCCATACCCCATGAGTTTTGTTCTTTTCTATATTGTATGCTGAACACGTAAATACAGCATTACGTTTTCATATTAGAATATTTTGTGTGTATACTAATGTTCTCGTTGTATGTCAGTCTGCATCAGCAGGCGTTCAATCCCCGCCAATAGAGAGCCCCTTCGGATAATAACGTCATTCCTAATATATTTTTCAATACTGCCGTCGAAGCATATATATGCCTTCTATTCAGGTGCTATTATAATAAAAGCCAAAGAAAAAAACGCATCGAAAGAGATCGCAAGTGAAAAGGCTCCCATCTTCAATATGAAACCGCTAAACCGACACTCAAGGGAGTGAAATGGAGTGGCTACACTCCCGTTCTTTGCAACCTCGTCACGACAGCCCCCAGAAAGAGCGACTGCCGCCTGGATCAGCTGCAGAGACAGGCAGGGGCGTCTGCTCTAGCTCACCTTGGCGATCGACTATTATTACTCGATGCCATTATTGAATGTGTGCCGCAAAGATCGTTCCCGCTAGATGAGACGAAGAGAGCGTACACGTTTTGGAAAAGAACGGACTTACAGAGACTACGGTAACAGTGATGTAGCATACCATACAAGGGGGACTGACTGCGACATTGTGTAATCTGTTTCCTTGTTCGCTATCTCATTTCTGTAACTTTCAGTTTCCCCGGGTCTTTCCCTTAGTGCCGGGTAGCATACTGGTAAACCTCCCTGCCTTTCTTTCCGTGTTATTTCTTTCTTTCCTTTTGGAGTCTGTTCTCACTCTACGTACATCTATTGTACCTCGCCGAATCTCCTATTGACGCAGAAAGGGATCACGGGAATCATACGTTTACCTGACAGGTGCTCCTTTACTACGCTAAGGTTGGCATTGAAGCGTAGGTCATTGTTATATTGAAGCTGTGCACTATAAGGATGGTCATTAATGAGGGCCCCGCTACGGTGGTCTACTGGTTATGGCACTCGGCTGCAGATCCGAAGTTCGCGGGATCGAATCCCGGCCGTGGCGGCTGCATTTCGATGGAGGCGAAATGTTGAGGCCCGTGTGCTGTGCGATGTCAGTGCACGTTAAAGAACCCCAGGTGGTCATAACTTCCGGAGACCTCCACTACGGCGTCTCTCATAATCAGAGCTGGTTTTGAGACGTTAAACCCCACAAATCAATCAATGAATCATTCATGAGGATTACGCTTAGGCCCGTCGCTGTGGGATTGAAAAGATTGCCAGAAGTAAGTGCTCTCTAAAAGCTAGCTAAGGACATTCCTGGTCATTTATGTTTAGTGTACAAAACCTCCAAAAAATACTCCATCTTTCTAGAGGTTCTGAAACAACGCTATCTTTCTCTAAAGCATCATCGTTAGATGGGGCGCAAAAATGCTGTAACATATCAGTGCTTACTATTTTCCTTGTTATTTTATTATACGATGAATATAGGATACCCCCGCATCACGCTGCCAGCGGCTCATTCAGTTAGCGTTCTTCAGGTTTATTACCCGCCCCCGGTGTATGTACTGCTAATTCATAATAAATGAAGAAGCATGGGTATCCAACTGTTTCAATGGTATAAAATTTTGAAACAGGTATATTGCATGTTTGTTTGTTTCATTCGTCGCATCTGCCACTATGAAAAGGTCAGATTAGGTTTCTGACAAACTTGAAGGTCGAGTTCAATTCTCGACCTTTTCCACATGTGGTGTTAAATGACGTGTATCTCTCAGGACAAAGAGGAGCTAGCAGCCAATAGAATCAGCGGATGCAACCAACCTCCTTATAAATCGTATCAATACGCTCGCTATGGAGCAGTTAGTTGATTTCATACACTTTGTGGCACAGCGTTGCTAAAATGAAGAGTGTTCAGTATGCAACTATATTTCAAGTCTTCATAGGTGTCCTCGCTCGTTATGGGAGTCGGGTTACCAGCCCCGGAACATTGGGAGAACTTATTACGGTGAGTGGAGCTGCAAAACGTTTAATAAACAAGAAAAAGAGGGGGGCTTACGCAGAAATAATACTTATTAGATGGAGTCCCTATTACGGGGCTCCAATGCTGAAAGTTGTTAGCCCTGTCCTTTTGGGCAAGGCCTTTTTGGCCGGAAAGTCAGAGCACCCCAGAAGGGCCACCTCCCAGTCATCTCGGGCACGGTTGGAGTGTGGGATGAGAGCCTAATTTTGCTGTCAGGCTCGCACCATGTGACAGGTGATGGTATAGCGTTGGTATCGGTCAGTGGTAATCGGATTAACATGTTTCATTACTGCAGGGCACATCATTTTGTTAATGATTAAGCGAATTATGGCGCATTCGTTCGCTCTCCCCTTTCCATAAGCTGGGTCTCTTTGTCGGCGATGCCCTCCTTAGAGCCGGTAGAAATACCTTTGAGCGTTCCGCGTGCTTCTTACAGGCCCTCATGTGTGAAATAGGCCACCTAGCAAGCGAATGCTCGGGCTTCCTATCAACTGCGTCATTCTCTTAAAGCGCGTGTTGGTCAGGGGTCACAAATATAGAGCGGGAAGTGGGATCTACGTACCTGCTGGAGTTTCGCACAATTCACCGCCAGAGACCTTGGAAGCCTTTTTTTATTGGTAGACGCTTGTTAGAAGTTTTGGCAGAACCCTTTATGAAGACGTTTTTGGTAGCCTTAACTTTCCATTTGAGGCCTGACAGTTACCGCCTGAAAAAGAAAGGAAATTGTATGACGCTCAGTGTAGAAGCCTATAGTGCACATAAGGGAAACGCTCTCCCCGCGATGCCCAGGGGTGATGAAAATACTATGCTTGCTAGGACTCCCTACTTTACGTAATTTACTCTTTATAATCCAAGTACCTTAGCGACTCCGATAGAGTTTGAATACTATACCGACCCTATATATGAAAAGTCTATATAACGTTGCTTTTACATTTCTGCTGCATCACGGAGAGAATATGGCAAGTGCGTTCGGGAGAAGTAGCCATGCGGCACTTGTCACATAACACTTGGTTCTCAACAGGACAGAAAATGTTCTCAACTGAACAGAAATTACTATGATGTTTCGGACATAGGCTCAGGTATTATTTTTTCCACACATACCCCTCGGTAAACAGGATGTGGCATTCTCCAGCGAGGTCTTCGCTAAACTAACGGCAGCGTGTCAGCAGTATAAATGGTCCGGTAATAATTGGACATAACGCAGTGGGATGAGGTACTGTGATCGGAAAGAAACGCTGTCACTTTTGGTTCTATTATTGCCGTTCTTACTACAGTGGTTACATATTAACTGTGCTGTTCTTGTGATTACAAGATAATTAGCTGACGGCGTGATACTGCAATTTCGCTAGGAGTCTTGTATTCTATAACGAAAAGTGAACTGGTTATTACAAACCTCTTGGAGTGTATTGATATATTCATTAGCAGGTGAAGCGTGCGCGATGTATCAGAAGCATATTTTACCCAAAACATTTCTAATTACATCTACAGTAATACGTTTAGGGCATGATGACTCTGGAGGTTATCAGGTGGCCACGTTTACATGAGACTACCATATCAAAGGGAAAACAGAAAATGACATCTCTGTTATGAGAATTAGGTCTTTAACAAAATTAAATGCATTAAGTATGTAGATCGCGAATGTTCTCTATACTGAGCGTCCAATTATTGTCGTCAATGTTATCATACCTATTATAATGTATATAACGACTAAACTGCAGCATTCCAATGCAGTGACGTGCAGCCAAGCCACGTGCTTGATCAGAACATTGGTCGGTATGATATTTCCATGGCTCATGGCATGGTTCGAACATTTCGGTTTCTTTGGTAGGCTGTAGCTCATAGTGACGCATCATAACTCAACCTCACTGATTTCTGGGATTTTATGCCCTAAATCTCGACATGAATATGGGAGACGCCGTAGCGGAAGGCATCTGAAATTTCGACCACCTGGGGTTCTTCAATGTGCACTGACACCGCACAGCACACGGGCTTCAACATTTCGCCGCCATCAAAATATAGCCGTCGCGGCCCCGATGCGATACCGTGACCTTCGTATTTGTAGCCGAGTGTACTCCTAAGAATGATTATGCCGCAACATAATAGCTATAATAAACATACGTGACATGCTGCGCAAAACTACGGCTTCACAGACCCAAGGCGGAAAGCCCTCCACCCCCCCCCCCCCTTTCCTTCTCGCTTTCAGATGCGGGTGCGTGTGTCCTTTTCCAGCATTGCGTCAGCTAGGCTTTACTTGCATTGCTCAGCGTCTGTCTGCTCCTCAAATCGAAATGCATGCTACTCT
Organism: Hyalomma asiaticum; assembly: GCA_013339685.2. Taxonomy (NCBI): domain Eukaryota; kingdom Metazoa; phylum Arthropoda; class Arachnida; order Ixodida; family Ixodidae; genus Hyalomma; species Hyalomma asiaticum. Next base: position 14,038 of record JABSTT010002454.1, read on the forward strand.
TCATGCCTGCCGAGCTATGTGTTGCGCTAATACATCGTAAATGCCGATACATTAAGCGGACTCTTATAAATCAAAATACTATTGCATATCCCGAATGAAACGAGATCGATCACGGTCGCGCAGACACCTTAAACATTCTCAGGAAGACGGTGCTTGGATCAACGTAGCTTGAACGAAAAATATTCGCGCTTCCTATTGCCTGACGAACCCCGAAGCGTCCCCAGTGCTGCGCGAAAAAACCTCCGTACAGTGTAGAAAACGGCATCGAACTAAACTTTTCATGCGAGAAACTACATCTCGGAAGGTCATCGCATCAACAGAGTCGTCAGCGTGGTCTTTAAGTAGGATTTGGAGATGGGAAAATTATGGGCTGCCCCTACGATTTTAGAAAATGTACGGAGAGATAGATTACTAGCGCCGTGCTGTTTAGTTGATATACGAGACTGACAAACTATTAAGTTACTCAAAACAACCTTAAACTATGATATCAGAAGTGCGCGAAAATGAATTTTTACCTCTAATATGAGCAAACAAGAGGAGAAGCCAGAATGAGCCTCATATGGCGTTAAGGTTCTTTGGGAAAATCATTCAAGACATGAAATATGCCTCTTTTGCACTAATCCATCCCTGATACGCCAAAAGACAAATATGCTTGGCATGTACTTGGCATTAGAGTGCCCATTAAAATAAAGCTGCACCAAGGAACTCTTAATGTGTAGAACAAAAATTGATTACTAATTAGGAAATAAAAACACTGCTGCTTTGCCTTATGTGTGAAGGAAACAACGCGCCCAATTACTGCACGCAACTAGACTATGAGCTTTATGGTAACTTGAAAGGTATTCCCTTACCTGCACCCAAACTCCCACGTCCTGTCGACAGTGTGTACATGTGACGGCCTGCGGCATCTTTGTGATCGCTAGCGTAATCAAATAATGATATTTAGTTGGCATCTTTGACACGCTTGACGCAGCATGTAATCGCCATACTTGCACTAAGCAGAGGTAAATAGATTTAGCGCAATCACACCGCCGCGTCACGCGAACGGGATTACGTCAGATTGTCTTGTCGGAAAGTAGTTTTCCACACCAAGGCTTCAAGCTCCTAGTTGGCCATTAATTTGAAGCCATGGTCTCATTAACACTACCGATGTTACGGGAGAAACATTACAAAGAAAGGAGGGTTGGGAAGAGATACCCGCAAAAGTATTCCGGAATACAGATATCGAAACAAGGTTTGGAAGCCTAAAATACAGATACAGAGGTCCATTTGTAATTGACGTATCGGGATATTTCAGACATACTTTTGCAAAAAGACGACAAAAGTATTCCGAAATACTGATACAGCAATATTGATTCTGAAATACTTTTTGTCTATGTCGGGGATGTTCGTACTCCGTAAATACTTTTATGATATGGAGCATATATTTAAATGTTGCTGCGCACTGAAACTTCCAATTTATTATTTACTTTATCAGAGTAGTCTGGGCTTCATTAAGGCATTACAAAGGAGGCTTACACTGTACATGATTGTTAACAACGACATAAGTGCAGGTATCAGTTACAATAAAAATTATACTGTATTACAGCAAGAGTAACATGCATTGTACACCGAAATCGACATCGTTGGAGGCAACAGTATGAGCTATTCTAGAAATAGCATACCTCAAACGAAGCGCTTGTATCACTAACGAAGGAATTGCGAAAAAGTATACATTTATTTAAGAAACGTCTGTATTGTTGAAAAGTTTGACGTGTTAATTACACCTAAGCAGTAGGAGCTTCTCTAACAGGCCGTCATCTAGGCATCATCGGCCGTCATCTAGACATCGTCGGCACCAAATTTCCGCGTGCAGACACGTCATTGGAAATACGTCTCAGCTGACTCTCGGAAAAAAATAAGTAACGAGATACCCGTGTCCTGCATAGCATCGCGATACGGGCAATAGATCGTAAAAGTATTTCACTACCCTATCGAAAAAAAAAACAGTGTCTTCCAGTGTAATTATTAGGCTGGCTCGCTCTGTAGACGCTGTTTTTCACTGTAAAGTCGCTGGAAAGCGCAGTGAGGAACTGGGCGACACTGTACTTGCACTGTGCAGCGCTGTAATGTCACTCGGTAGCGCACTCAGTAGCACTGAAACGGGGCAGAGCGCACTGGGAATGGCGCTGCACGGTGTCCCAGCGAGCAGCGAGCAGCGCTGACAGTGTGCACCGCAAAACACTGCACGCTGTCAGCGTGCAGTGCGGCGCACTGTACGCTGGACCAGCGCACTGGACTGGCAACAGCGCTTCACGCGTGAGCTCGTGAACAACTTGGGAATCGATATAGAGGAATTATCATAGGGCCTGTACTGTATTGTTTGCGGGAGTAAAAGTTCGATGGCAGACTAACAATCATGAAGGGCGCTGATGCATTGTGAATAAATGCCGCAACTTTAGTTGACTTTCGTCCAGGAAGAACTCTATGAGAGCTCATCCGATCAACACATACACCGCTCAGCCGTATCAGATCGGTGAGCACAACCTTTGCTCGTGAACACTTCGTACAGTTTCAGAAACAATAATGGTGGCTGTGTAATTGTAGTGAAGCCAACAAATCGATGAATTCTACAAGTCGATGAAATTCTCGCAGGTTCTAGAATACCGCCGTAATCGCTCGCTTTCACGCGAAAAACGTCTTTAGCTTAGCGAGTTCGGCACAAACTGCCGTCACCATCGCTTACCGCTATAACAATCCCACCATGCAGACGCCTAGAAACCGCAATAAAATTATAATATATGTGTCACGGTGACCAGTAGGCAAACGATACGCGCTCATTTTGATACCGTTGCGGGAGTGCTCCCGGAAGCACTTACCGCTGTAGAGCAAAGTTCATTAAGAACGCGCTCACTCATGAAGGATCAAAGTTTTCATCTGGGTATTTAAGCGATGGAATATAACCGCATTATAATGAGTCATGAGCGTGAATACGCCCAAATGTTTAATAGGTTCTCGCAATTTATTCTCTTCGTTCTTTGTACAAGGCGTTATTGACCATTGCGGACGAAGTACTAGGCTAAGCCTATCGTTGGCACGGCTGTATTACGCGGAACATAAACGGGAGCGAGGAACTTTTCGTACGTTTTACTTACCGGATATGTGAAATTTTTAGCACGCAGTACAAAAGGAGTATACTTTCCCCGAAAACTGTATAGAACCCCTTATTGGCGGACCAGTGCGAATGTTCGAGATGTACCGTTCAGGTAGGTTGTCTTTCTTTTTTCTTTCTTTTAATGCGAAACGTACAAGAAAGGTGTTGATATCCGGACGGGAGCACACCAATGAGATAAGCTACCTTCGGTTTTCTTGTTCCACACAGTCAGGTACTGCAATCTGCATTTCCAAAGGCAAAGTAACAACACGTACAACATATAGTGTTGGCTTTACCAGAGGAAAAAAGTACAGCTTGGAAGTGTTTCAGCGTGGCGTCGTGGTAGTGTCAGCGTCCCAGTGTAAAGTGCGTGCTCGGTTCGATTCCTGTATTTTCATATTTTTTTTTTCATTTTTTATTGCATTAGTACGTGCGCTATTCCCATATAAACGATATTCACATAATAACAGCTGTTACAAACGTGCTGAACGGTCGTTATCGGACAGTAACGAATGCCGCTGTATCCGTGTGCCAGCGTCCAGTGCGCAGTGTGCCAGTTTGCCACTGCGCAGCGTTATGACACTACACACTGGTCCAATAATCAGGTATGGCACTGGCGAGCCCCACTGAGTTTTAGGATAGGGTACCGATATACAAATGCATTTCATATGCGGAGCATCTCTTGCTCGCGGGTATGTCTCGCGTCAACCGGCGTCCGCACTCCCACTACGCATGAGCGACTCTCCTTTCCCTTCTCTCTCTCCAACAGCTGCTGCAATAAATAAAGCGGGTAGAGAGCGCGCGCGCGCGGCGTCCGTCCGCACCCACACTGCGCATGCGCGACTCTCCTCTCCCTTCCCTCTCTCCAATAGCTGCTGCAATAAATAAAGCGGGTAGAGAGTGCGCGCGCGCTTCGCTTCAGTAGTATCTCCTCCTCCTTCGATGAAAGGAGTTGGTGGTGGTGTGTGATGGAAGCAACAGTTCTGTCAAGGAGTGGGTTGACGCAAGTACGCATCAGCATCAACCCACACTCTGAAAACGGTCACGCGATGCGTGGTAACGAACCAACAACGTCATACACGCAAGGTTCACCGCAAAGGTAACACCGAAAACACTGCAAACCTGTAAACAACGCCGTTAAATGCGCCGTTGAAATTCCCAGCGATGCTCGGCATCACCCCATGGTCCCCTTCGGGGAGATAGCGTAATATTTTTAAATGTATGTCGCCACAACAGTACAGATACTCAAAAGTATCTCTCGAATACTACTCCTGTATCGCGATACTGCCCAGACCTGCATAGCGATTTGGACATATGGCGTAGAACAAATATTAATAAGTGATTGATTGATTGATTTGTGGGGTTTAACATCCCAAAACCAGCTCTGATTATGAGAGACGCCGTAGTGGAGGTCTCCGGAAATTTCGACCACCTGGGGTTCTTTAACGTGCACTGACATCGCACAGCACACGGGCCTCAACATTTCGCCTCCATCGAAATGCAGCCGCCGCGGCCGGGATTCGATCCCGCGACCTTCGGATCTGCAGCCGAGTACCATAACCACTAGACCACCGTGGCGGGGCAAATATTAATAAGTGATCTTTTCATCACGTACGTCAGGACTAGCCATACTGCAATTATCCGCATACTCGTAGTTCTCTGCACCTCACAGAATGCAATGACCCCTGGATGGGCCCCCACACCGGACGGCCGGCTTAAAGAGCTCCGCCCTTAAAACAACGAAAAAACACCGTTCGCACTGGCTTGTTATTGAAATTGAGACATAATAAGCAAGGAGAAACACATGCAACATACCAAGACGCAGGGTGTATCGCACAAGGGCGCTCGAGGTGTAAAGCAAGGACGCTGTCATTGTGCTACGGAGGCCGACGATGCTTGTATCACGCGAATTGTACTTCTAGTGTGTTGCATACGCTATAATACCGATTCATATGTTCTGATACCATTCTGTATTCTTTCGTGCTTCTTTGCTCTATCCCACAGGAACAGTTTAGTGAACAACGCCTATGTTAGCACATGAACGCATAGCGTCGTGCATCTTAACACGACAATGTTTTACGCCGGGGTCCACAAACAAATCGGTGACGTACTTCCGTAACGGAAGTGGATGTCTCAATAAATGAAAATTGGCAGATCCCACGTGCAGTGGGAATCAAGGAAATGCGAAGCACGCATAAGGAACGTAAAATGGATTTGCATTGTTGTCTCGTTATACCGAGTTTGGTACATATGAAGTTAACGAAACGGCCACAAGAGCACCAAGACTGTGGCATGTAAACCATGCCGCTCATACGCGCATGCCATGATTCTAACGTTATGACTTGTCATTTACGTTCGTCATGCAGTGGTGTTGTGCCATAGCAATTTTGGTATACATCCCTTTAAGGAAACGAGTGGCGTGTAGATCATCCCGCTAATGACATGCATGTCACGATTTTCATGTTATGACCTGTCATTTATGATCGTCAAGCAGTCATGTCAAGCAGATCCAGTGCCTATATATATATATATATATATATATATATATATATATATATATATATATATATATATATATATATATATATATATGTGTGTGTGTGTTCTACACACGCCGCCTTGGCCTCGAGTGGCGCTGCCTAACACTCCCAGGATAATACCTACATAAATACACAATAAAGTGGACGGGGGGACGACCGCCCTTGTAGCTCAGTTGGTAGAGCATCGGACGCGACATCCGAAGGTCGTGGGTTCGGGTCCCACCGAGGGCAGGTTTGTCTTTTCGTCCACTTTAATTCCTTTCTACTTTCTCCACAATTACAATACCACAAGTAACTTCCCCTATGTTTTCCTAGGCTTCATTGTCTGTTTGCTCATTAAGTTTCTAACAAATAAAGAACGAGCCCTTGACCCCTTCCCTTTCGTTATTTCATAGCTTGGGCCTCGTTGCGGCAGACTTGGTGCCTTAGGTAGCATGCGAGGGCTTATTGGGCAGCAGCCATCTCATCTAAGTTCACGTTCTACGTGACGCCTCCTGGCAAGAAAGTGTGTTACACACGCCGCCTTGGCCTCGAGTGGCGCTGCCTAACACTCCCAGGATAATACCTACATAAATACACAATAAAGTGGACGGGGGGACGACCGCCCTTGTAGCTCAGTTGGTAGAGCATCGGACGCGACATCCGAAGGTCGTGGGTTCGGGTCCCACCGAGGGCAGGTTTGTCTTTTCGTCCACTTTAATTCCTTTCTACTTTCTCCACAATTACAATACCACAAGTAACTTCCCCTATGTTTTCCTAGGCTTCATTGTCTGTTTGCTCATTAAGTTTCTAACAAATAAAGAACGAGCCCTTGACCCCTTCCCTTTCGTTATATATATATATATATATATGGGTGGCCGGTGAACGGTTCTCCAGTGCGAGCAGTCGGTATTTTTCAATGAAGAAACTCGCTAGAAGACGCTGCCTGCGTCAAGCTTATCGCTCGCGGGTGAGGGCGCGTTCTCCTTCTTTGAGAGCTGGTAGCGCGTGCATCGAAGTAGTAGCGCGTTCGTAGTAGGTAACGCGCTACAACGGACGGATAGACCCAAACCTTAAGTAGCTTCGCCCCTAAAAAGCCGTGCACCACTCTTCGCAAGACGCTGAGGTCAAAATCGTCCAGCTTTTTTGTCCGATCACGGCCTTTCCCGCAAGAACGCTTCTTCGGTGGTAGGAGTTCGCCGGCGTCTTCCATCTCCGTTTTCCACCGATACAGCGTTCGCTCGCTCACCTTGGTCAGTTTCGCGGTCCTCTTGATAAGTGCATCCACACTTGCGCTGTCCCCGCACTCGACGCGAAGCCCTTCAAAAACATTTAAAGCTATCTGCTTCGCCAGCTTAGGAAAACCGCCCACGTTCGAAGGATGGCTCGCTAGTCGCACAGGCGTCTTGCGCAGACGCCACCAACTCGGGCGACGCCATGATTCCGAAAGGCAGCGCATCACCACCTCACAACAAGCCTCCGCAGAGATGCGTCCATGCGGGCTTTCTCTTTTAATTCCACTAATGATAAAAACACTCTGCATGCTTTGAAAAAGTGAATCCTAACAATGTTTTCACTGTGTCTGGGAAACGCCTCCTCTATTTTTTGAGCGTTGGTGTGGGTGTAACTTGCGAAATAGAACTGGATTGCTAAACTATTTCAGGGACTATTTCCTGTGCCCCTACAGCCCTGATTGGACGAGAGAGCTCTACCTTTGGCTGCACTGCTTGTGAAACAAAGTGTAGGTACCTTAGAGCGAAGCATATTGTCATGCGTGCTAATCCGCGTCGGCAGTCAGCGCTTCGGTAGTCTTCGCGTCTCGATTGTACCGGAAGTTATGTTCGTGGCCGCTTATAAATTCTGTAGTTATTTTTTCGGAAAAAATATCTAGGCACTACAGCCGCGTCGTGACCGCGCGTTCCACGGGCAAATAGAAAAAAATACGAACGCGGCCGCTACAAAACTTTTTCCTGCGTGGCCAGGTGTGTTGAGTTCAGACTTGCACTGCTACAGGAACGCAAAGACGGCCGTCGACAAGCAAAGGATCGGCCTTTCGCTGCAGTGGGCTGTGTGTTCACAAAACGATCCGCTGACAAGCCGTTCGGTTTTGCTTTCACGGTGTCACCGTTTGCGGACGCGCCTTGTGTACGGCGCTTTTTCGCAGGGCTCTGGTGCGTCCAATTCAGTGTCTCCAGAACAATGTGAGTCGTTCAGGAAGTTTCCTTTGTGTAAGGCTGTCCAGGATCCCTGTGCCATGTCGAGGTGGCGCTGATATCTACATGTAACGTTTTCACACGTCCACAGTACTTAGCCTATCTCCCGCCCCTCGATTGGCCAAATTTCCGCTTATGCACTCCGTAGCTTAGCGAAGACACAACTTGGAAGACCTGTCCTATCACCAGGTACCTGAACAAAGTTTAGACTGTCACCTGGAGTTCGCACGTGGTCTGATCAGGACTTTCGGTTGCTGCCGATCCGAAGTGCTTCGCAAGCCCGAGCGTGTGCCGCATCGTTGGTGAACCGTGCACTGGTTATCACCACACTGCCCTTCGCAGCCATTACTGTTGAGCCAGAATGTCGCAATAGCGCAGGATTGAACTGCAATGATTGTTGGACTTATTAATGTGAGCGTCGCTGTAGTTAGTGATTGTTGGGAACATTTAACTTTTGTTGTAGTGAACATTTAGCTTTTTAACTGCCTTTCCCCACGTTTTACTTTTAGCTGTTTGCACGTAAATGTATCTTTCTTGCATTAACGTGAAGCGCTCGTTTCTTCCTTTTGTAGCAAAAACCTCCGATAAACACTGTAGGTTTCCTCTCGGCAACGAACCTGCGACAGTGTATGAATTGTAGATTCTCAACTTGACAGTGTGGTTCTCACCTTGTACCCAAAAATTTATTCTGCGTTGCAGTGGAATTTTACATAGCTCTTTCATGCCGCGGTGTTCGTAGCTTGAGCTAAATTGATGGTTTAGGCTGTGAATTTGGGCGGTTTTCACTGTATGAGGCTTGGTAGATGATATCCTGACTGCTATTGGTCAAGGCTGTGAACGCCAACTCAGCAGAAATATGTAAAAGTAACGTTTGCACCGTTTTAGCCCTTGCAGACTAAAAGTGTTGCGTGGATAGAGTGCCACCCGAAACTGTGGCGCCGGCCCACCTTCAGAGCAGATAAATTGGTAGGAAATTGAGTGACCATTTCTGCGCCAAGAACTTTGCTGTCGACATACCTCGAGCGTACTACGCAGAGTGTAATGGCGAGCTCCTTTTGAGTGCTTGCTTAGAGCAGTGCTTAAAAAAGAACGCAATACCCAGCATTTTTACCGGTTGCCCAAAATAGTTCACAATGAGGAAAAATTCAAAAGCCGCCTAGAAAATGAGGGCCTCCACCCACGGATTCCATGAGGACCACATCTGCCGATGTCGCGTCTTATAAAACGACTTCTTAGTGAATAATAATTTCTGTGGTTTTTCGCCCCAAAATCATGCCATGATTACGAGATACACCGTACACCGATATCACACAGTGCAGTTTTCGGTTCCATCCAAACACAGCCGCTGGGGGCGGGATGCATCCGCCTGACCTTCGGATCAGCAGCCGAGCGCCACAATGTATATAATTGTAAATGACTGCAAGAGGCCATAGCCACTACGCCACCGTGGCGGGCAGAAACCAACTTCGGAGAAAGAAGGTTTTCGCAAGGTTTTCTTATGCACTTGTTACCGGGTCTTGTCACCTGACGCCCACAGAGTCGATACTTCCATATAAAAATAAAAGTTAGTTCGCTGTACGCACACCACACGCATTCTCGAGTGGTAGAGTTAATAACACTTAATAAGCATAGAGACACATCCATTTTAAACAACACTTGCTAAACTGTGAAGGGACAGCAGAAAGGCAATCACAGAATGCTGTGAAAATAATAAACACTGCACAAGACAGCTACAGCGCTGAAGTTTCACGTTTTCATCATTTGTTTGTTTTTGTCCCTTTTCATCGAACATCTTATCCCACCCTGATGACCGGGGCCGGCGTATGCGGATACTTGCTGGGCTCTGAAGAGTTTAGGTAATCCTTGTATTATCCCTGAAGACTATATTGAAACAGCTTCACGAAAACTGGAAATGTAAATGGTTTGTTTGTAGAGCATTGAGACTGCCTGCCATACGTCAATGCACTCGCCTGCAGCGCGTCTCTCGGAGGCGGGAATTGTCAGGGGGCTCTGAGTCCTATCTAAATAGCGCAACGAGTGGCAGCTGGGTCCTAGCTGTGACACAATCGAAACTTGAAGTGCTGGAAAACCTGTTTACGAATACCTGTGATGGCAGATGTACAAAATGGAGTGCGCGTTCGAGCAGCGGCATATGATTTATTTTCCATCAATCTGTAGAAAAACACTTCGAGACGCTTGTGTTCTTCAAGAAGCTTTACAAAGACAATAATTTTTCAGTGTTTCTGTTAGTTCGAAAACGCAAGGCAAATCTTTGAAAAATATAGAATAGTCTGGAAGCCTTTGGACGATTGGCTTCATTGAAAATGTGACCAGAGTAAAAAAAAAGTCTTTTGGACTCTGTCGTTCGCGTAGGAAAATAATTGCTGAAGACCTCTGAAGCGAATCACCGACGCCTGGCACAACAGTGAAGTCCTTGTGCACTTTGGGAAAACCGTCAAATTGAAAAGACAGTAAAGTGACCATCGCTGGAAGCTGCAGTCGACAAGATTCAAGCGTAAGAGGTAATATTCGGTGCCGGTGGCGTGCTGAGGTGGCGTCTTTAGTCGCTGCCACGTGCAATGCGACCGAGCATACTGTCGAACAAAACGGTACATGCCACGCCAGTAGCAAGTAAGAGTAGTACGGGAATGCGTCTTCAAAAACCTGCGAGGACACATTGTGAATCGTTGTGAAAAGTGGAGGAGATTTCGGAGCGCTGATGACGGGGAATGACAAGGAGCCGCTGACGACCGCCGGCGCTGTAATTGCGGCGGTACAGCACGTCTTTCCGAATAGTGAACTTCCTGGCTTGCCGACGTAACATCCGAGAAAATGGGACCAGGAGCCTGACCACAGAGAGGAAGTCTAGCATCGAAGCAATCCACGAATCCTTGAGCTGCTCAGAAGTTATTTCGGAGATAGCAAGGGATGTGGTATAGCATATGGCATTGGTGGAGCATGCCGTGACTGAAGGCTGGGACGAGTGGGCGAGAGCGACTGCGTGCGAATGCTCCCAGCAGGAGTGACACATGAGGGGTATGTCGTATTCTTGAAGGCACAATGCCCATCGGGCGAAATGACTTCTTAGATCTTTGAAAGACCACAACCAGGACAGAGCATGCCAATCGTCATTACGTCAATGGGTGCCCGTATGCCTATGGTCCAAATGACCCGGCGGTGATACACGTCACAACTTCTTCATGTCGGATTAGATGGGGCGCGAAATCGGTGGAAGAGACCACAATATCATCTAAATAACAAATACAAATATTGCAAAGACTTAATGGCCTCGAAGGGTCCTGTCCATTACGCGCTCGAAAGTAGCAGGCGCATTGCAGAAGTCGAAAGGCTTGACCTTTGACTCCTAAAGCCGTCGGGCGTCACAAAGCAGTTATTTTGCTATCGGCCTCGGCCACTGCTACCTGTCAACATCGGGATCGCAAATCTAAGGACGCAAAGGATTCTCCTTCCTGTTGCCACTCGAGCGCACCATCGATGCGTGACAAACGGTAGACATCCTTGCGCGTTATCCCTTTAAACGACGGTAATCCAGGCACGCAGAACCTAATTCACACATCCTTTTCCTTCACCAGCACAACTGGAGAGGCCAATGGCTGATCGAGGGCTGGATTGTTCCGCGGTTCAGCATATCTTGTGCTACTGGTCAATGACGCAGCATTCTGCGGTCGACACACAGCATGGGCGCTGGCGTAGCGATGCTTGGTGGCCGCTATCGATGCGGTGAACAACTGTTGACCTTCGACCCAAAGATGGTTCGTTGGCGGCGGAAGAGGAGAGGAAACGTTGTAGAAGGCCGGCGATCTCTTTGTGCTGCAGAGGTGTGAATTTGGGATCAGAGGCATTGAAGAATATGTCGCGAGAAGCTTCGGTGTCAGGGGCAGGTGCGACGGCACAAAAGGGCAGTTTTGTCCCTGAGCACTGCTTCCTCAAAGACTTAGTCAAATGTCTCGAAGCTCCCAAGACACTCGCCACGTAGCCGAAGTAACGGACTTGCAGAGACATTGCACCCATAGGTTGCCGAAGAACCACTGCAGAAGGTAATTACAGCAAACGCGAGGAGAAAGTTTCGGCGGCTAGCAGAGCTGCCGATGGCGAAAATGGAACAGGTGAGTCAGTGACAGCAGGAAGAATTACCGGCACCAGAACAGTGGACAAGGGCGCATTGTGGAGGTCAGTCGCGGCACTTTAGGCGCACTGTGGTCGTTCATCACAGGGCACGGGCCTCGACAAGTTCGGCACGAGAGCAGTCTACGAGGACTCGATGCGCGGAAAGAGAATCCCATCCTATAAGGACGTCCATAGGAGGTGCGGGGAAGTAAGATAAACTTAACGGCACACATGGCATTTTTAATAAGAATTGCACGGGCTGTGCACTGGGCGGTAGATTTGATGTAATGACGCTGTTCGCAGGGAAAGGTCGGAAATCGGGATGGTCACTTTTTGCACTGATTACTGATAGAACAGCTGCTGTATCGACGAGCGCATGTATGGCAACACCTTCTACTAATATAGCAATTTCGTTGGGCAAGTAAAAATGAGTTCTTGGAGTGTTCGATGGAGGTGCAATTGTTGCCTCCAGAACTGCGGCTGTCAGTTATCCTCTCTAGCGGGGCTTGGGCGACGAAGTATCGGCGAGATGCATCGATGACGCGAAGACGACGAGCTGCGTGAATCAAGCGGGCGGCCTGTACAAAGAGAATCGGTGACTGGAAAAAGAGCTCGTTGAGAGTGGTGAGCTGGGTAGTTTGAAGAAGCCAGATCATTTCGATAAGGGAAGTTGCGAAGACTACAATAGCGGACTATATGTCCTCTAAAGCCGCACGTGAAGCGCACGGGCAGGTTATCACTGGTGTGCCGTGGGGTAGCCCTAGTTGGTCCGGTGTGTGTAGATGGTTAAGGAACCGGGTGGTGGCAACGTATACAAAGTACCGGCGGTCTGGCAGGGGCCAGGGCCACAGGTTGGGCTTGTCTGGCGACAACAGCAGCGTAGGTCGGAGGTGTAGCAACAGGCAGGGTTGCAGGCGCAGGTGGCAGTGACTAGGTGGCCTGCTTCTCAATGACATGGCGAAGGGGAGGGTCTGAAGAAGACACCAGCACAGGTGTCTGGGTGACAAGCGAGGGTCAGTGTGCAACTTCCTCACGAAGGAACTGCTTGACGTGATGCATTACAGCGTTGTGATCAGTAACGACGTAATTGTCAAGGATGGAAATTTCTCCTTGATCTTGAATAGCTCGCCCGTTGAGGCACGCTGCTTTCGCAGCTCGTCGTAAGACTGACAGAGCCGTATCACATCGGCTACCACACGTAGGTTTCTAGCGACAAGTACTAGAAGTGCACCATCATCGGCTAGATTCATTATTGGCTTTATGTTTTCAGCTTTGGCAGAAAATGGGCCGAGGCGCTTGCAAAGGGAGAGAACGTCTTCGATATAGCTCGTATACGTCTCCTCTCTGCATTCTACTTGACTACACAAGCGCTGTTTCGCGCGAAGTCGGCGCACTGACAGACGACCGAAAACCCCTATGCCCGCTGTCGTGAAGGTAGACTAGTCCGCCATTTCGTTCTCCTAGTTTTTATACCAGGGACCAGCTACATCTGTGATGCAAAAATGGAGGTTCGTCAGCTTCGCACGGTCACCCTATGTGTTACAAGAGTTCAGGGGTTCGTATTCGGTAATCGAATCCTCGAGGTCCTGGTCATTGGCGACGCTAAATACAGGTGGAATGCGTTGTGGGGTCCCGCCAGCACAGATGACCGCCGTTGGTATGGCAGCAGCTTGCGATGGAGCTTGATTAGTCATAGTCAAAGGTAATGGCAGCGTCCGGCTGCGAAGTTTCGGGATGAGCGATGAGTAGTACCCAGCACTTCTACCACTTAAAATGTGGGTGTTCGTCTTCAAGCAGGCCGCGACGTTGTGTTACAGACTGCTAGCAGGAAGGCGGATCTGTGGTCCAGCCAAATGCGCGCAAGAGCGTCGACAAGAACCACCGCTCATCATCATCTTCCACACGCAGCCTTTCGGGCGCATGTCCAGTCTCCTGTTTATCACTGCCCATTAGCGGCAATTTACCTATGCTTCTCACCTCCTCAGGTTTCAGGATAGTGAAGCTGCATTAGCGCTGGACTGGAACGGAAATAAACATGTAACAATATTTTAATGGTTTGACTAAGAGCAGATGCATTAAAGATTTAAGGCACTTAGTGAACCCATTCGCACAAAGCATTATGTGCGCCAACTTTGCTACTGCACTCCGGAATTCATAAGACAGCACCGCACACGAAGTTTAGAATACTCATGCTAGGCAAAATATGATTGCAAAGCTCCTGAAGCCGTATTATGGGTCAATTATCAAAGCAATAGGGCAGGCTGTATCTATTCACGCTGCTCTGTGCAGGGTGGTCACAGGCCCAGCAGCACAATGATATTGTGTCGGAGCACGCAGAGGTATGACATATGGCAGACACATGAAATTTATTGTTGAAGTCTGCTGAATCTGAGCAATCGTGTTACTTCTGCCGTCTCACGCGTGTGTCAGATGTTATAGCTACGCCTCACTACAAGAGTCTCGGAGTTCGCATCAAATAGTTCAACGAAGCTTGGCGGCGCGGCACTGAATGGGTGTCACCACCCTGTTCCCGGAGAAGGTGCTGTTGACATCCAAGCGCCCTACATTAAGGTAAACCGCGTTAAATAGCCTCCAGGATTTCAGTGACGGTACCCGACGTTATTTCAGGGGCGAGGCCCCTTAAGGTTTCGGCCTGTCCGTCCGTTGTTCCTAGTAGCGCGTTACCTTCAAAGAAATGAATGATGCTACGTGTGGGAGGCGCGCCCTCGTCGCGTGCCTCCCGGCGCGCGAGCTCTCTCACTCTTCCATCTGCTGTCTTGTGTGAGAGAGAGAGAGACAGAGAGAGCGAAAGGCGCTCGTTGACTATGGAAACGCTCTTTCTTCGATGAACGCGCTACGAGATAAGAGGGTGTTGTACGAGCTCGCAAAGAAGCAGAACGCGCCCACACCCGCGAGAGACAAGCTTGACGCAGGCAGCGTCTTCTAGCGAGTTTCTTGATTGAAAAATACCGACTGCTCGCGCTGGAGAACCGTTCATAGGCCACCCATATATATATATATATATATATATATATATATATATATATATATATATAGGCACTGGATCTTGACTTACAATGAAGTGCCGGCGGGAGATTTCACTTCTGCGTAGTTGTACCATAAGGATTCGTAGCGTGCCCGTTAACTAAATTAATCCGGAACTCGGCGCGATGTACGATGAACCTCCGGAGCTTCGCCCGCTCATCATCATTCACTGCGTGGATATGCTGTGAATTTTCATTGATAGTACTCCGAGAATGTTAGCAGCTCATGACAGTACATTTACCTTGGCATTGTTATATGCAAGAAGTTTATGTCTAGTGCTATTCACTTGCCAAGTGTCATTGCTCGAAGCCCGATCCATGTGACGGCATGCATATCATGTGAGCCAGAGTATGTTAGTAATGTACGGGATTTATATGCTGCGACCAGTTTAAAAAAGCCCAAATGGCGACCTGCACTTTGCAAGTATAGTTAATTCAGTTGTGCTTATTCGCCTCGAAAAGAGCTCGTGATGTGCTGAGCAAGTCACACAATAAGACAATGGATGTTTTAAAGCATGTCCTTCCAATCATGCAATGGTGTATCATTGCTCATTTATTATGGCGAATTGAAACCATATAGACGTTCTGTTATACCTGCAATGGGTTTTGGCACGCGGCCACTGATCCGAAGGTCGCGGGGCCAAATCCCTGCCGCGGCGGCCCCATTTCGGTAGAAGCGAAAGGTTGATGCCCGTGTGCTGTGCGATGTCAGTGCACGTTAAACAACCCCAGGTGGTCGAAATTTCTGGAGACCTTCACTACGGCGTCTCTCATAATGAAAGCTGGTTTTGGGACGTTAAACCCCAAAGATCAATCAGTACCTCCAATGAATAAAACTGCAGCAAAGCTACGGTGACGTACGTGTCGCCGCATTTCTGTGATTTATACAAGAAAGCAATGGCATCCACTAACCTTATAAACAACGCACGCCTTTGACAAATGAGTGCACGGATGTGACGGTGCGAACCTTTTCAGTTAGTGCACAAATGAAAGTCGCATACACACCATTATGACGGCACCATGACGAAGCACGATAGATAGATAGATAGATAGATAGATAGATAGATAGATAGATAGATAGATAGATAGATAGATAGATAGATAGATAGATAGATAGATAATGTACAGTGACGGAGTTCTCCCAGGAAACGATCCCACAAAACAGAACTGCTAATATTGAATCATGCGTTTCCTTGAGGCACATGACTGAATAGATTTTTAAATCACTGGAATAACTCTGTCTGGCTGTTGCAGTGGCAATGTCATCAGAATTGCCACTAAACCATCCGAATACTCGTGTTCATTGCTGTTCTAGGCACTCAATACATCAGGCCCAATTTGGCTGCTAAAGCGTACGTACACTGAAGAGGGCCATAAATGCGTCTACTCTAAAAAAGTCTTCCTGAACAACAGTGAATATGTGTTCGACCAGTATTACGAAAACGGCCAAAAGTAAGTACAACTAGTGAGATCCGTAAACGACATCCGTTTTAATATACTACATTGAATATTCTAACATGCGAGCACAAATCAGTTTAAGAAAGGGCTTTCCCTTTTTCTGTCTTATCTACTTATGTTTCCTAGCGTGGCATATTGGCGTGTTGGTGAGCATCTTGTGCTGTTATTTTCTAGGATGCGGGCCTGTGTTCCAGCCACATCACCCGCAATTAAACAGAGTCATAGAGTACGAACACGCATGCAGCTTTACTAAGGTGCCCTCGCCGTAAATTCTTGGACAACATTGCACGAATAAAATTTTAAAGTTCCATAAAGCAGAGCGGCCTGAGCCCAGGCCGTCAATGTGCAGGACACTAAATAAATGTTTTGCGAACATACACACCAAATCAAGCACAATTCTACGGTATAGAATTCCTTCGGTGTGTTAAGTGAACCGAAAATTGGCACTTAGGCTGGATCACTCGATTTCAAGTGTGCTCAGGCTGCGGACGCCAGGAAGAAATATTTGCAGCAGCCTTTGGTCTCCAAACCCTTGTGCATGTGTAGACGTGTCAAACTGCCCAAGGTCACGGTAATTGTAGTAACTTTTGCGCATTTACATTGAATGCACGAGCGTGGTTTGCGCGACAGTAAAATTGCGTCATAATTCCATTAAAATTCCAGTGGCAAGTCTTGTATAGGCGTATAACAGGGACGGCTAGAGTTGCATAGCTGGATGACGCCACGCCAATGTATAGGGACACATTGAGCCCGCTTAGCTCTGCGGACATTGTAATAGATGGTCGTTATACAGACATACATCGGGCCCCTTCTGCAGTTGTACATAAGACCCACCATTAAGAATTTCTGGCATTTCCGCGTCTGTCTGCCGGGTCTCGGGGAGGGCGGCCGCTGTTTTTTATTGGGGATGAGCTGGGAGACGCACGCGTCGCGGTTTCGTTTGCACGCATACAACGTCGGCTTCAGTAAAATTCGGTTGATATTGCGGAAAATCGCGAGACATTCGATAGAACTCGTCTAAGCGTCTCTGCGAAGCCCTCAGCGACTTCTGCATACCTCATTTGTCCAGGTGTGTCTATGTCTCTGAAATCTACAAGTGTGAAGTCCACTCAGCACCCGAGCTCATCTGAGCCAAGCGCCGACCAGGCTTACAAGCCAGGCTTACAAGGCTCCCAAGCCATCGCAGTGACCACGAAGGCAGGCTACGACTCCAACACGATGGACCGAATGGAAATCAAGGTCGCAGCCGTACAGCAAGACCCCATACAATATGAAGACGAATATCTACACATCATTCTATGCCAAATGCAAGGATAACTCGCTAAAATGACGCCACGAAGCTCGGCGGCCACTACTCAGCATGGCCCAGCAGAGCACGAATGCCAACCCAAGGGCCTCATATGGGGGGAAAAGCACTTCACCGTCGCTCCACAGTGGGTCCTAAAATTTACAAAAGTGCGCAAGTCCACTCCACCCGAACCAAAACACGGTCACCAATGCAAGGTAGGAAGATAGGAAACACCTCCCAAAGCAATAAAACTAGTATTAAATCATCGGATCAGCGGCAACGTAAAACTGCTCATCGTAATCCGAGAAATTCTGAATCCGAGAGCACTATAGAATAACTAAGTGCACACGAAACCGAGTTTCCGATGTGTAATCGTGCTCCGCCGCATACCCAGTTGCGATGATGGCATCTCCTGAACAATGAATTCAGCCATTTCTAGAGAGAATCATAAATGGTTAAAAAAAATAACAACTCGAAATTCTCCAATAAAACTACAGGGAGTTTAAAAACAGAAGAAAGTGACCCGCACTCAATCTCTTTCTGCAGGCTGTAAATTTTATGCCCACAGCTCGGGCATTACAAGAAACCGCCCTACACGCGAATCTGCCGGGATACAGCACATTTAAGAGATGTGTGTCCACCTGTGTTCTTGTGGAGAATGGGTACACCGCTTGCGAGACAGACCTAGATGTTTCGGAGGAACATGCATACACGATTGGTCAACGTCCTACCGAAAAGAGATGATACCTTAACTGTACGTTTTGAATGTGAACAGCTCTCCCAAGTAAAGGCAAAGCTTTTGGAATGAAATATTTTGCAAGGCAATTAAGAAAGTTGATAAGCACCCACTCGTGATCATGGGTGAATGTAACGCGCCGAACTGCCACTGCGGTTAGGCCCTCGAAATCTCAAAAGCAAGTAGAGTGGGCGAACTCACCCCCTCCCCCCCCCCCCCCCGCCTCCGTTTATCGCTTCGAACAAACCTAGTGAGACCCACTACAGTCGAAACCTCACTAAGTCGGGATGCTTGCCCGGTTCTCTCACTAGTTAACACCTCCAACGACAGGTGGGAGAACACAGAGGAAACGATCAGCAGCAATCACTGTCTCCTGAAAATCACCATCACGCTAACTTAGGTCCCAAAACGAGGGGCGAAGCCAAGCTCCCGGATCTCACCGCCTTCTGTTCTAAGGCAATCTATCCTATTCTGGAGCCGGGATAATGCTCAGAATTGGCGAAACAGCTACTAGCAGCCAAATGAAAGTGTTTGAAATTTATACAGACTACGCAAGCGACATCCGCAGTAGATACGCATCTTCTTTTTAGAAGTTCCGCAGAATGTAAGAAACCGACGGCGGAAAAAGAAACTTAACCACAAGCTCAAACTCCGCATAGCGGAGCTCAACAAACCAGTGCGGAAATGTGCTGCAAAACTCAACTACTAAAACGTGTTTGAACGATGTAATCTGGTAGATAAGCTGGTAAGCACAAACGGCATGGCACCACTTTTGAAGTGTCGTAGAACATACTTGAAGGAGTGGATAAGCGCAAAGGCAGTTCCTTCGAGCACTCCGCGGATTTCAGGTAACGAATTGGGATATAGCCTTCGCACTAGGCGAGCGATAGATACCCATGTAGTACCGCTGATCTGGACAAGACAATATAGAACTACGCGGGCAGGGAAAACTCAAATCGGCGCCCCTGTTCAAACGTGTGCTCTGAAAGCAGTGCTAGCGAACATGCGCAGGAAAGAGCCCCTGGCCCGGATCGCACCGCGGTAAAACTCTTTGCAAATATGTAGGACGATACCTAACGGCACCTTTTGAATTCCTTTAAAGCAATATGGGATGGGCAAGCGCTCCCAACCGACAGCAAAATCCCATTAGTCATCTTTATTCCAAAACCAGCAAGATAATTAGCGCATACAAATTCAGGCATATCTCACTAACTTAGTTTAAGGTTAATAAATACAAATAGTCGTTCAGAATCCTCTCCTCGCGCCTCGAAAACTTTCCAGATACAATCTTTGGCTGTAGGTCGCACCTGTCTGCACAGGGCACCCTCCTCCAACGAAATCGAGACATCGTCCAAACCATCCGCTCGACGCTGGCCAACAGGGAAATTCTTGCTTTCGACCTTAACGGTGCATCAATAAGCTCAAACACTGAAGCATTTTGAGCAACCTGAGCGATACCCATTGCGGAAAAAGCCTTTGCATACGTAAGAGACTCTCCCAGACTGACTGGCGATCCTCGGTATCGGCGACGAGGAACATGGACCATTCAAGATGGGGACGTGGGGAACCCTGAAAGCGGCGGTCCTTTTGCTACCGCTATAGGGCGCAACCATGGTGAAGCTACCACGAGCATTAACACAGGTAGAAGGTGTAACTCACGCAGTATACGCCGATGATATAACGATATGGACAAATGGGTGCAGCATAGGCGATAATGAAGGCGGCTGCCGGCAAGCCGCTTGTGTTGTGGGCACGTATGTCAGTTAGTGCAGGAAACAGTGCGCTCCAACGGAATCGGAACTCTTACACATTCGCGAGCAAGTAAAATGTGAGAGGATGCTCAACGTGACGGTATCAGGCAATCGATTCGAGAGGTTGCCGAAATGCGGGCTTCGGGTCTTTTCCTACACAACAGAGCCAGAACGGGAACCATGATAAAGTTACACAGAATGTGTAAACTGTGTGATCTGTATTGCTTCTTTTTTCGTGACAAAAGTGGTGTCAGAAAACACTGGAGGGAATATGTCGTTGACACAAATATTATAGTGGCCCGATTCGATCCGTTCTTGAATAGTACCCTCGACTACTTTGGCCGGTACCCAGACGCCTCTTGCGCTAACAACGTCCATCTTTATTGCAACTGAGTGCGCTGCTTGGACCATTCAGAAATTCTTCTGGAGAATGTAAAACAATAAAAATTAGAGAACGCGTATGCATGCCTATAGCGGTGCAAAGCGATCACCTTGCCGTCCGACGTCCACATCGTAAAAGATGACAGGGTAAAGAATTCGCCTTGCGGTGGAAACATAAAGAAGCGCACAGCGCTGGAGCCGTATTCTGAGATGTGTCGCAAAAGGCGACGGTATCGCTTTGGTGACGTAAGTGTCGCTTTGGTAACCCCTGCGGTGGTTACTGACTGGCTGAACAAACCGGAGGAGTGAGGGCGGCTTCCCGGTTTGTTCAAACATCCAAAAGTAGACACCTACATCACCAAATCGACACTATGCCGCATGGGCGAGGGAACAAAGGGGTGCTCAGAGTAAGTGACTGTAGTTGGAATGATTGCAGGGCAATACAGAATTGCACCCACTACTCTTGCCCTCCACTTGCCTTTTTACATAGCTTAAAGACGTAAGCACTTCACAGTAAGCAGAGTAAGCATTTCAGTTTCAAGGCCTACCACTGGGGCAGAAGCTATAGGCAATCAAGTCTCATAAAGACCCCTGTCCCTCCGCAGTTTGTCACAGTGCACAGCTTTCCAAAAGACTACAGAGGCAAAAGCAATTCCAAAAGTAAGAAAATCATGCCTAGAAAATTGTATTCCTATAAAGAACTACATACACATGGAAAGGTTGCACAATCTATTGCAACACAAGAATTTCTGAAGAGGAAAACATAATAGATCTATACACAAACAAGTTGCATAAATGAGCAACCTGAGAGGCATGATGATGTATTTGAAGTGCCGTTAAATATATGTGTGACTGAAGAAATGGTTGAGGCCTCAAAGAGCACCAGTTAATGTCGATAATGTGAACATGTGGTTATTAATAAGCTTATTGCGAGTTTTTTCAAGACAGCCCTACCAGCTGCAATTAGTTCTTCATATAGGTGTTGGTTGCTGTGTTTTCGTAAAGTGTAGTGAGGTCTTTCGGCGCACCTTTCATTGCACATTTCTTTTTTTTTTTTGTTGGATTATGAAGAAATTTAAAGTACTATAGATGGCGAACTTAAAGAATGGAATGTTTAAGGAACAGTGGAGCAGTTCGCAGACCTTGTTTTTCCTATACTTTTCAAAAGAGCGAAATATTTTCTTTTGCATAGTAATGGATGTATAAAAAATCTGGCAGATCCCACGTGTAGTGGTAATCAAGGAAATGCGAAGCACGCATCAGGAACGTAAAATGGATTTGCATTGTTGCCTCGCTATACCGAGTTTGGTACATATGAAGTTAACGAAACGGCAGCAAGAGCACCATGACTGTGGCATGTAAACCATGCTGCTCATGACACGCGTGTCAGGATTCTAATGTTATGACCTGTCATTTACGTTCCTCATGCTGTCGTGTTGTGCCATAGCAATTTTGGTTTACATCCCATTAACGAAACGCGTGGCATGTAAATCATGCCGCCCATGACATGCATGTCATGCTTTTCATGTAATGACCTGTAATTTATGTTTGTCATGCTGTCATGTTGTTGCATACCGATTTTCCTATACACCCCACTTACGAAACGGCCAAGAGAGTACCAGACCGTGGCATGTAAAGCATGTCGCTCATGACATGCATGTCATGACTTTCATGTTATGACCTGTCATTTACGTTCGCAATGTAGTCATGTTGTGGCACGCCAATTTTCACATATGTCCCGTTAAAGAAACGCGTGCTATGTAAATCATGTCGCTCATGACGAGCATATCATGATTTTCATGTTGCGACCTGTCAATCATGTTCGTCATGCAGTCATATTGTGGCATAGCAACTTTCGTATACATCCCACTAACGAAACGGCCAGAAGAGCACCAAGACCATCGCATGTAAATCATGTCACTCATGCCATGCATGTCATTGTTTTTGTGTTATGACCTGTCAATTATGATTGTCGTGCAGTCTTGTTGTGGCATGCCAAATTCCGTATACGTCCCATTAACGAAACGCATGGCATGTAAATCATGTCGCTCATGACATGCATGTCACGATTTTCATGTTATGACCTGTCATTTACGTTCGCCATGCAGTCATATTGTGGCATACCAATTTTTTGTATACATCCAATTAACGAAACGGCCAGGAGAACACTAAGACCGTGGCATGCAAATCATGCCGCCCATGATATGCATGTTATGCTTTTCATATTATGATCTGACACTTATGTTCGTCATGCAGTCATGTTGTGGCATACCAATTTTCGTAAACATCCCATTAGCGAAACGGGCAGGAGAGCACAAAATCGTAGGCGGCTAGATAGATAGATAGATAGATAGATAGATAGATAGATAGATAGATAGATAGATAGATAGATAGATAGATACGCTCAAACTCGCCGTAGTTCGCTAAGAAATGCTTCGCATTTAAAATTTCCTTGCGTTGGCGTTCCTGAGACTAATAAGCATAAGTAACCTGAGAATGAAATAGGGCATAACATATACTGATCTTTATCTTCATCGGATTTAATTTTTGGTAATGCAACCGACTATGCGCGATAACGCAGTAGTCAGGTGATGCACATCTGTGCCTCAGTTCAATTCTTACTGAAACCACACGCCAGCAAACTTCTGTTGCCTTACCCGTGGAATACACCTGCTTTCGAATAACAAACTTATTTTATTAAGTAATTATTTGCTCTGGTCCCCTTGTGACATCAAATCCTCTGATAAAAAGAACACATTCGTATCATTTGCATACATTAAAGTTAAGGGGAATGGGGCTAATATCTTTTACGTAGGCAAGAAAGAACAGCGGACCGAGTATGGACCCTTGGGGGACCTTTGCTTTAACTACATCTTCTAGACAGTGTCCTATTAATTTGTACGAATCAATAACGATCTTTACGTAGCTTTTGAAGAACTTCATGCGGAGCGCAGTTACTTCGCACATGGAAGACCTGCGGTCAATTCTCATACAACCGAAATTTAACCAATTCCCTAGCTGAACTGCCTGAACTCTGTCGCAAGAGATGTTCTATGAAGTTTAACGCCAATGCGTGCATTCTATGACGTATTTCTGTTAGTAGCAGCCCTCAGGCGTTTGTCGAGGCAGAAGCTGGATCAATGGATGAGTCCGATCAGGGAGGACGTGGGGAGAGCCACCAGGGATATTAGCACCGACCTTCCAGTGGGGAAGATGGGCAGCCACATGGCTGACTTGCTCGAAGGAAAGCAGTCGCTTCTTGCCCACTGGGAGGAACAGCGCCTCAACCGTAGAGCGCGCAACATCTCGAAATTAAACAAAACCAATGAGAGCCACTGCCGCGACGTCGCGAAACAGCAGTGGGACGAAGTGTCCAACTTCGTGGACGGTCAGGTGGGCAGAGACAAGACGTGGAATCTACTCAAGCATTGCTCAATTGACCCGCAGTTGGAGCATTGACCCGTAGTTGGAGAACAATGGGCTGTACCCGGACGCCATTCACGGCTTTCTGGTGAAGTCCTAGAGGCAAAAAGCCACGAGTCTCCTCAAGCACTAGGTCATCGATTGCATGACTTGAGACATGCCGGCCATTGTCGGTCTTAAGCTCGAGAAGGCCTTTGACAAGAATTGCAGTTTTTTTTATTGTGGTCAATCGCCGATCTCGTCCTGGGATCCAGATTCTGCGATGACACCAAATCACTCCTGACCAACAGGGCAGCCACTTTCCAGGCAGGTGACCTTGTGTGGAAAGAGATCGAGCGGGGGCCGCGCGACACCCCTCTAGAAGCATTCTTTAAACCTTGCCGTGATCGGATTGTCCAAACGGCTCTCGTCCATCGAGTCCATTAGCCACACTATTTATGCCTACATCACATTTGGTGACGTAGCGACAGGTGGGCTCAGCGCGCCCTGTAAGAAACTAGAGACACCACTGACTATGTTCATCTCATGATAGGATGAGGTGTTCTCCAGGCAAGTGTAAGCTCCTCTAACGACTGACATGGCGAAGGTCCTAGCCCAGGGGCAGGATACTGATCGCAGAGTGCGAGATAAAGCAGCACTACAGTGGCTAAGGCGGCGAAAGGCCCGGGTTAGACTCCACACAGATCCGTTGCATGATTACGGAGTCCAACGCGCGCGATGCGAAAATGACAGCCAAGCTAGTAATCAAGACGGACAATATGGCACTGCTGATGCGGCGGATTACCAAGCGCCACTATGGCCTCAGGACAGAAGACCTCATCCACCTGGTCAGCGCCTTGATGTCCTGCCACTTCTATGTCACTGCCATGCAGAATTAGGAGCTAGTCACCAAACAAGTATCGGTATCCTGATCAGGAGGCGCATCGAGCGCCCATTCCAGCTCGTAGTCCACAACACACTGAAAGATATTGCCGAAGCGCAGGATCGGAACAAGATTGCACACGCCTCGACCTCCGGGGCCGGTAGACATATACTAGAGGAACTCGGGCACTCACTGGCTGATGTGAGTGAGAACATGGCGCAGCTGTCCAGCGTAGCTTACCGTAGTGCCGATCCCAAGAAACGTAAATCATGAGCACAAGCACTGCAGGCAACGCCACTGTTCTTAAGCGCAACCGCAGCACCCAGTGGAATGTAAGCTTAGTCGATGCAGGGGCGTACCGCGGAGCCACAACTCTGCGGTTGCCATCGACACCAAACAGAACCTTACGACAGCAACGTTGTTGCACAGTGACGACCAAGAGTTGCTGAGCATGTGACCATTACCTTGGCCATGTTGCACGTCGAGAGAGACTTCACATGTAGCGACTCGATGACCGCAAGCGAACTTTTCGAGATGAACATCCTGTATGCGCAAGCTCCGGAGTGGCGGCGGCGACGATGTCAAGTCCCATACACCAATATGGTTTCCGGCAGACGTTGGGCATGTGGACGACACTCCCGCAACCCGACTTAGTCTTCCAGGAGGCCGTGGGAGTGCTAACTGCCTGGGCTGGTTCTGCGCAATGGCTCGGTGACAAAGAGGTTGCAGTGAACAGGGAGGCGTCGCTCCACGTGCAACAAAATTACAAAGTATTTTTAATTTGGGCGAGGAGTGTATCCACCCCGTCATCCCAAACATATTACATGCCTCAGGCTATTACACTGAGGTTTTCTAGAAAAGGGGACGAACCCTAATCTGAGGACCTTACGCGCCATTTATCCCAACGTATTCCAAAACGACGCACAACTGCATGCGGGGACGCAGGCATATATATCACACACCCCCTGAGTGCAGGGAACCGCCAGCTAACTCACCTCCGTGAGAAAGCAGCGAACAAAGCTTCATGAACATGAAGATCTGTCGCCAACTAGCCAAATTAGAAACGTTACATTAACTACGGTACTACCCCTGCTAAATCTGGCCGTGGTAGTATCCGAGGTAATGTAACGGCCGGCACAGGAAGTACCGGCCCACTGCTGCCCGGCTAGCTATGGGTCAGCAATCTCAAGATCCACCGCTTTTGCACTTAACGATTCTCTAGCGTTATGCGTTATTATAACTAGCTGTCCTTTTGTTTTAGTGTAGGAACAACCTGAACTGTCCCATGCGTGCCTTTCTGTAGCTGTAGGGCGCAAAAGCGCTC
The DNA here is from genome assembly GCA_013339685.2 of Hyalomma asiaticum. Classification (NCBI taxonomy): domain Eukaryota; kingdom Metazoa; phylum Arthropoda; class Arachnida; order Ixodida; family Ixodidae; genus Hyalomma; species Hyalomma asiaticum. Next base: position 40,298 of record JABSTT010002454.1, read on the forward strand.
GCACATTAGTGTAACTCTGCTCTTAATTCTACGGTTGGCAAAAGGAGTGTTTCTAGCCTGTTTTACGTCGTACTAGGAAGACACAGTCATTCTTCTTGACTTATTGAGAAGATAGCAACGTATGCTTAGATCTTTCGTTTTCATTAATGCTGAGGGAGCTGCTCGCGGGACTCGGATGGCTGGACGAGTTCATTTTGCAACTTTTCACAGTGATACCGCAATATCGACTGGCGCTCTTGAGCCCACCACATAGGCTCATACCTACTGTGACGTGGTCGTGACGCACCAGCAGCGAAGACGAAGCATGCAGAACTCAAGACGATGTCAGGCGAACTGTTTATTGGGCGATCTTGCGCCAAGAAACCAAAGACAACGACGATTCACAGCAATAGCGACGGGAACAGTCTTTGGTAGACGGAAAGACTGACAAGTGGCACAATGCGTTGGATTTTATACACACTTCCTAACTCGTTCTCGCATTTACTCTGAACTTCCAGAATTCCCTCAAATGTGCGCGTCAGGCATGCAAAGTTTCAAGAATGATCGACACGGTTCCCGAAGTGACATGGAGGACAAACGTAGCCTTTGTTGCACGTAACAAAAAGTTATAACAGCGCGGCCCGCAAACAAGCAAAGCAAGCGCGCTTGTCAGAGGAAGGTGATAATGGCGTTCTCTTCAAACTACAACAAGCGCGCCTGGCACTACCCGCCTCCCAAAAGCGTCCTCCCGATGCTAAAAACAAAACATGCAAGTGAGAGTACATGCAATGAATTAACAATCCGTCACAGTTACTCAGCACGCGTAATAAGGTTTCAGTCGCACCACGTGCATAGCCTCGGGTCGTGCACGACGCCGCTGGGATGTACTTAAGCTATCGGGCACGACCTCATAGCCCAGTGCACCACAACGTCTGAGTACCTTATAGGGTCCAAAGTAGCGGCGCAAGAGCCTTTGACACAGCCCGCGTCGTCGCATTAGCATCCAGGCCCAGACGAGGTCGCTGGGTTAGTGTTCGGTGTGGCGTCGTCGAAGGTTACAGTGGCGCCTGTCGACCGTCTGCTGGTTCTTGATACGCAAGTGAGCGAGCTGTCGAGCTTCCTTGGCGCACTCTAAGTAGATGGAAACGACGAGGTCTTCTTCGTCGGTGCCGACCGGCAGCATACGTCAAGCATCGTTGTTGGGCTCCGTCCGTAGACAAGCCTGTATGGCGTAAGCTGCGTCGTTTCTTGCACGGCCCTGTTGTACGCGAAGGTCACATACGGAAGTATGGCGTCTCGTGTGTTCGACGTTGACGTACATGGCCAGCATGTCGGCGATGGTCTCATTTAGACGCTCGGTGAGGCCACTCCTTTGCGGGTGGTAGGCGGTGGTTCGGCGGTGGATTTTACGACTGCGCCTCAAGATCGCCTGAGTTAGGTCAGCCATAACGGCCCTACCACGGTCGGTGATGACGACCTGTGGGGTTCCCTGACGCAGGGCGATGTTTTCAATGAAGAACTCGGCGAGCTCAGCGGTACTGCCATTGGGCAAGGCCATTGTTTTTGCGTAGCGGGTGAGGTAGTCACTCGCTACAACGATACATTTATTCCCGGAAGTGCAAGTCTACTTCTGGAATGCCCCAACAAGTCCATGCCGATTTGCTGGAGCAATCGTCTAGGTGCGTCGCTGACAGTTTCTGCATGTTTGTACGTAATGCGCGACGTCAGCAGCTAGGCGAGGCCAATCGTACTTCTCTGGTATCCTTTACAGTGTGCGGATCTTGTGATCGGGTCGTCGTATAAAGCTTCCAGAACCTCCGGACATGACGCTGAAGGCACCATAAGGAGGCGGTGGGATAGGAGCGGCGAGATGTGCTTCAGGAGAACCTTGTTCCGCAGCAAAAACGAAGCTAGTCCTCGACAGAATACTTTGGGCACGACGATGGTCTTGCCTTACAGGGAGTTCATGAGGCTGATGAGCTCTGGTTCAGCTAGTTGGCGTACAGCGAATTCGTCGGCACTTAATGACGGCGAGGTCAAATTCTTTCAGTATAAGACTCCATCCTGCGCGGTGGATCTTTCAAGTTAGCTAGCCAACACAAGGCGCGGTGGTCACTTACGATTTTGAAAGATGTGCCGTACAGGTAGGGACGGAGCTTCGATGTAGTCCATGTAATGACAAGGCATTGCCTTTTCGTGGTGGAATAAGTCACTTCCGCCTTCCAAAGTGAGCGGTTAGCATAACTAATAAACCTTTCAA
>JABSTT010002455.1:0-45109 GCA_013339685.2 Hyalomma asiaticum
GCTTTTCTTGTTGTTGTTTTGGGCCTTCCCTTCCCTCTCGACGCCGGGTTTCTCGTTGAAATAGGCACTATTTTGCATAGGTCGGCAGTGTGGGAGAACACTCACTCACACTCACTCACCATAATTTTTCCAGGAACCGCACTCACTCGCACTCACACTCACTTCCACTCACACTCACTGGTACTCACTCGCACTCGCGCTCACGTCTATGAAATGAGTGCGAGTGAGTGTGAGTGAGTGCACTCATGAGTGAGTGCGCCGCCCTATGCTATTTTGTGACACATTCCTTCCGGACATCAATTTCAAATTCCATATCTGTGCGCCTCGTGACGAGTTGTACGAATGTCTGACAGCACGAAGTTTCTCGGTGTAGTTCTCGACAGGCATATGAAATTCAACCTTCATGCGCAATCGCTCATTCGCAAGATAGCCTTTGGTATACGTGCCATAATCAAAACACGCTCATATTTTCAGCCACACATTATTCATGCACTTTATCACGCACATGTTCACAGCCATCTCTCTTATTGCATATCAGCTTGGGGCAACACATATTTCACCCACCTCCACCAACTTCAACGCCTGCAAAATCAGGCACTTCGTCTCATGACATTCAGCCATTACTTATCCAATGCAACGCCACATTATTGTGATTTACATATTCATCCTCTTCATTAACTCTTTCAGCTCAAGTTATCAATTGTGATGTATAGGCTTTTACGTAGTATTGTACATATAGATGGCTTGTCGTTGAAACTTTTGTCAATGAAATATTACTAGGTTCTCTGAGCTTGATAACCGTCTTCTACCTAAAGTGCGCACACACTACGGTAGGTTTACTACCCCATTTGCGGGAATCATGTTGTGGAACTCTCTTCCTTATATGCTCAAATCATCAACCACGGCACATTCATTCAAAAATCAAGCAAAGAAATATTTTTTGCAACAAGTGTCTTCGCACTAGAAACTGCTTTTGTACCTATGTATGTACAAGTTGTATTGCTTATTATTATTTTTCTTTGCTTTGTAACCTGTGGTTGTTTGTTCAAGAATTCATTATTTTTTTACTCTCTTACTTTGTTAAACGGATAACCACTGTTTGCTTTTATGTTTTCTTCTGTCCAATCCACATTATGTATGGGAGCCCCCCTGACAGTTTTTAACTTTGGGGCTCCCTGCGTATCACCAATCTTGTAGACGCTTATTTGGAAAACTAACATCGTTGTTTAATAAACCTTCAAACCTTCAAACATATCATCGGCACCTCGACACGGCACAGGGATTCTCGATATCTGTGCACGAGCGAAAGTTCTCGAATGACTCTGTTGCTCCGGAGACACTGAATTGCACTCGCCAGAGCCCTGCGCAAACCTGCTATAAACAAGGAGCGTCCACAAAGGGTAACACCTTGCAAGCAAAACCACACGGGTAATCAGCGGATCGTTTTACAGCGTAAGCTGTTATGAGATCGCAACAAGGGCCGTTTTTGGAGCCGTAGTTGTCCGCCGCCGCCGCCGGTGTCCTAACAATATCGCGCCAATTTTAGAAAGAAATAACCAAGACAAAGGAGGATTCGAGCCCACGTCCCTCTGCGTGGAAGTCGAGAATTCTACCACTGAGCTACGCCTTTGCTTCAACAATCATCGCTAAAAGACCTAAACAAGTATAAATCCTGCCGAGGAATCGCATTAACAAATGTAATGTTACGTGGCAAAATAGTAATACGCCACTACGCGTCGGGGAAAGGGGATTGCAAAACGAGTGCGAAGAATCATTTGAAAGAACACAGGGGTGCATGTTTTGTACATTTGTACCCATTACAAGGGCTTCATCAACATCATCATTATGAAACAATCTCCTTCAACTTTTCCGTCATCATTATTACGAGGCGGTGCCTTGTGAAGCAGCTTTGTCGTATCGTGCCATGCGTCACGCGGCAGGCAACGTGCGCAGCCCCGACAGCAACCTGACTTGGCTCTTCCATATACCTGATGGCGCCTCCTCGCAAGGTGCGGGCCGCTGCTGGAAAAGCGAATCGAAGAGCTACGCGCGCGGCTGCAGCAAGGCAACGTCGGGCACAACAGACAGCTGTGCAGATATACAGAAGCCGAAACCGCAGCTCGCCGTAGACGCCAGGCCAAGAGTTCGGTTCGTTATCGGGAAAACGGCGCCAAGAGACTCTCTGAGATGTGCAGTTATACAGATCTGCACGTTACAGTACCGCAGTAATTATGCGTACTTCCCTACTTGGCGAAATGATAAGACTTATGGAGCAGGGGATACCCACCGCCTCTACTTGCATTAGTTTCCCCAAGCGTTTAAAATGACCCATAAGAACGTCGCACCTCCAGCTTACGCTGACACTGTCGTGCGGTTCCGCGCAGGCCTGGCTCTTTTTTTTTAGTACCCGTTTTCTTTAGCGCAACGGAATTCTCACAGATTAGCGTGTCATATCATCAGTCGTGGCACGGAAAACACTGTAAGACATTATAGCCAGAGTTCTTCGCTGGCGTGGACGGACACGCAACACGTACTGCAGATAGCAGTAGGCAAGCGCGATGGCGATTGTACGTGGGCAATACAGGAGAGCAAACGAGCGGGGCACTAGTTATAAATAACGCTGTGCTTATGAAGCCGGTGTTGCTGCGGTTTGCGTTATGACGCCCCAAAATATACAATAATTGCCTCCTGCTTTCGCGGCTTCTTATGTCGGTGCTTTGGCCGAATACTGATGCAAAACAGTCTTAGCTGTCGAGGGCGTTTCGCACCAGGATCTGTCGTGCACCTGAGGAAGGACGCAACATCAGATAGACGTCTTGCCCACGCGCCCCGGCTCCGCGCAGTCTTTCGGTTCCACTAGTTGCGGCGAAGCCAGCGCCGCCTCTCAGCTCCTGCAACATTTGCTGCGCAATACGCGAAGAATAAGGCGGGGACGCCTTTTTCCTATACACACTGTAGCTTTGAGCCAAAGTTTTCATGGTGCGCCTGAACAACAGCAGTTACGTCCAGCAATCCGAATGACAACGTCTCTCAGTGTCAAGGTTTCTCCACGAGGTGACGCTACGTACCCGCGTCAGTGATTTTTTAGGCACTATTAAAAAATGTGTCCTAACCACGGCGATAATGCTCAAATCAGTCACTGAACAAATCGCCAAAAACGATGTGGAACAATGAATGTCGCTGGAGCCAACGTTTCGACAATTGGACTTGTCTGCGTCAGGACGGCAACTGCATGCCTTCTCGAGCGTTCGTTTCTGTTCGCTTTGCACTCTCTCCCCCGTACACAGAAGGAGAGGAAAAGAGCGCTACCTGCGTTCGGACAAAAAATAAAAACAAAGGAAAAGGAACAGAAAAAAAAGGGGGCGAGGGGGAGGCAGGGGAAGTTGGGTGACAGGTGTTAGCGTATCTAATACAAATGGAAAGAACGAAAGCTTCCAAAGAATCCGCTCGTGGTACATATATTCGAAATGCACTCTGTGCTCAAGGCTAGAAAGCAGGGCGAAGAAAGGAACACATAGGCAAAGTACAGGCGTTGCACTTATCGCATATGTCCCACCTCCGGCCCCTCACCCTCCGCGCCGCACACGGAGAGCGTTTCACCGAAAGCTTGTTGCTAAAAAAGTGACTACACTGTTTAAAGGGCAACTCTGGCGGTTTTTTCACCATATTCTGATTTCACTGTTTTGCAATGGTGTTGATAGTCCTGTAACAGGCAGGGTGGGTGATTTTGCTCAGAAACCCACTAATAATTTTAAATAGCCGAATGAACAATGTATTCAAACCGAAACCTAAACAGGTAGATGCTTCTTGCAGCGTATGCGGGACGTCACAAGTGTCCCCCCGACATCAGAAATATGGAGCTGGTGCCAGAAAAACGGAAGCGGTGGTGTCATCCGACGACGTATTGAGTTATATGCCAGCTTTCAACATGAAAGCGCCGATTTGAGCCCTTAAGGATCACCGTATTGCTATTGACAGCCCGCCTGCTCGTGTAGGCAGCGTAGACACTAATGACGTCAAAACACAGGGTGGCTCGCATGAGAATCCACTAGAATGATTTAAAATTTCTTTTCAGGAAAACTAAATGACTTGCAACTGCCTCTCTTGGAATATATTAGTAGAGTGACGAGGAAAAGAAATTCAGAAAATTTCACTGGTATCGGTGGAAACAGAAAAATCCGGGGTTGCCCTTTCACGTCGTTGTTCTCGTCGAACTGGATGGGGGATCAGCACCTGAAAAAAGACTTTCGAGAAGAAACGTTGTTAGCTTGTACAGGCGAAATACCTTAACCTTTTGTCATCTTCCTAAACTCCCCCCTCTATCGTATCTAATGGACTCAAGGGTTCCCTTCGAAATGTTTATGCCTGTAGGCTGGACGCTATTGAACTTGTGGATGAGACACGATTCTCTGTATTTTCTGTCCCTCGGCGAGCGGAAGTTCACCTGAAGTATGTAGAGTTTGAGTTCGTCAAAATTTAAACCTGCCATACTAAAATGTTGTGCCGCTGCCTTCGGCAGGTTATTCGCGGTGTCCGCGCGGTGCCCGTTTAATGTAACATTAATTGGTTGACCAGTTTCGCCAAGGCATTGCTTGTGACAGAGCGGACATTCCATCATGTAAATAACGTTTGAACTAGTGCAAGTGAAACTTGATGTTGTATGATGGACATAGTCACTTCCCGTGCTTTGAACTTTAAGATCACTTTGCATATGTTTGCAAGTCTTACATCTGGGATGGGAGCAAGTTATTACGCGGGCAACATACGCGGGCAGACAGCACTAGAAAAAACAGAACGTAAAGCGCACACCAACCGCATTCATAACAATATACTCCAAAGCGCTTCCAAGCATAAATAGTATTTTTCGTAAATACTATCGAAGACTAACCAGCAACGATCGCCTTAGAAAAGCGTTTCCGTAAATACCAAGAGTCACCTATGGCCGTAATAGAAACCTTAAGGACTTGTTAATAAATGCCAAAGTAAACCCTCAGCGCAACGCCCCGCCCAGCGTAATAACTTGCAGGCCGGATGAGATCGGCCTGCAATCTCCATGTTGACAAAACGCTTCGAGTGACTCTGGTGAATAGGACTCTTTTTTGTTTTATTCTCTATTGTAGCGAATGAGCTTGAACATTTCGTGTTTGGTGTTACTTGGTTATATGTTACGTTGTACCCCATGTATGTTTGAATTTTCAAGAGTCGTCTTTGTGCACGTTTTTGTTAACTGCCCGTTGAAGCAGAATATGTTTGGTTGTGATCGTGCACCCTTGGTTCTGACTGGGTCTTTCAACCACTGCCGGCGTTTTGCTAGTGCGTCAAAGGGACCTAATTCTTAATTGTATAAGCTTTACTGGGGTCCTTTTTTGGGAATTTATACGTCGGTTCTTGGAACCTTTCCCTGCGATTGCCTCCCGTGTCTCAAAGCTCGGGATCGGTGGCAGTTACCTCACGGCAAATGCAGAGCACGGCAATGGTATAAGCGCCTGCGGTGCATACAAAGATTTGTTCTTTTGTTTAATATTTTTTTTAGAAAATAAGAAACGTCGAACAGCTTGAGCGTAGCGAATGAGGCGTTTTTTAGCGGCACGAGTTTCGAGTGACAGTCTTACTTCTTACGTGGCACCTCCCTTTGACATTGCTACATTAAAATGTAATAAATCAATAAATAAGCAAGCTCTACGGAAGAAGACATGTAACGAGTTACATAGAATAAATAAAAGGTCATAGCGCCCCGCCACGTTGGTCTAGTGGTTGTGGCCCCCCGCTGCTGATCCGAAGGTCGCGGGATCTAAACCCGGCCGCGGCTGCTGCATTTCGATGGAGGCGGAATGTTGAGGCCCGTGTGCTGTGCGATGTTAGTGCACTTTAAAGAACCCCAAGGGGTCGAAATTTCCGGAACCCTCCACTACGGCATCTCTCATCATGAAATCATGCTTTTGGGACGAAAACATCCATAAATCAATCAAAAATTCGTAGCATGGGCCTGCTATACTGAACACGGATTCAACCATCAGAATATAATGAAATGAATTTCTGTTCGCCTCTGATGCGCGAAACGCTACGAAATCTTTTTAAAAAGGCATTAAAATATATAATTTGCGAAAGAGGACATGTTAAAAGTTCTTTATGGAAAAAAATAAAAGCAGAGTTTAGGTATTGTATGCGAAAGAGGCATTTAACCACCAGGTTAACGAATAAAATTCAAATAACTAAAACCTTAATAACAGTTAAAAATTAAAAGAGCAACAACTAAAATTATCTACCTATCTAAAATATACAAAAAAATAACCCAGGCCGACCAATAGGTACAGCGATTTCGTCACAGAAATCTTGTCCCGGTACGTACACAGCCTTATCAGTTCAATTCCTCCTAAATTTTCCTCGTACATCATGGATACTAATCACTTCCAATCGGATATCGCTGGTTTGCACGTTTGCTGTTGTGGTCACACTAGATGTCGCGTCGTTGTACCAGAACATTCCCAATGTAGGAGGTAGCCAATATGTACTCCGTGCATCATAACGACTCTGTAGACGACGAACCCATGGAAGATTGCTCTTTTGGTAATAATTAAGCATTTATCATCGAACTTAACAGCTTTGAATTTGACGGCGAGCCGACCACGGCATGTTCAAGTTAAAGGGATATCAACGGGAACGAAGATGATTTTGATTGATGATCGATTTCTGGGGTTTAACGTCCCAAAACCAGCTATGCTTATGAGAGACGCCGTAGTGGCGGGCTCCGGAAATTTCAACATTTCGCCTCCATCGAAATGCAGCCGTTGCATCCGGGATTCGATCCCGCGATCATAGCCACAAGTACCATAACCATAGACCACCACGATGGGGTTGTGGGAATGAAGATAGGCCCCTAGTTACGCTAACATATATATGCGTACACGTCAAAAAAAAAAAAGATATCCTGGGGATCCGACGTATTGTGGGAATCGGCGCCATCCGAAGCTGTCAGCGAAAAAAAATTGCCAATGATGAATTGTTTGGCATTCAGCCAATTGTTAGGAACACGATGAATGTTGTGAAAAGGGCATGAACGGGCGTATGCTGAACGCGGGTTAACGAGAAACGTCGAAAGCGTGGTGTTGGCTGAAGTGTAGCTCACGGTACGACGTAACGTTGGCATTCACGTTAGTGTACAGACGTTTACTTTGTCAAAGTGCACGCCACGATTAGATGATGTGCACGTCTGAGGCTTCGTTCTTTGTAAGTATTCCTACGAAATAAAGCGGGTTGAAGTATCAAGTTGAAGTATTCCTACGGAAAGGCATGCCGAGTGATGTTGAACACGATTATTGTTTACTACATTGCCATGATAGCGCTTAACCTATCCTATAGACAAGCAACGGGCGTTACACAAGTACCATTGACTGTTGCCGGCGCATTATGTTTATTTGCTATGGGCAGCGTGTAGCAGCTGCTGCCGTAGCCTAGTGGTAGCGTGCTTACTTGGCACCTCGACGCGCGGGTTCGATTCCTACGGTAATCACTTCAGTAATCGATAATCGGATTCCTACTTCGGTAATCACGGTGGGTTCGTCTGTGAGTGTGTGCTTGTTTCTATACATTCCAATAGCAAACTATTTCGGTTTGTTACAATGACACGTCAGATGTGCATTTTACTTGGTCCTCCACTCACACAGCCTGTACAAAATTCAAACACCTGTGGCGCATGCTTGCTTACCATAAGCCGATCACTACCGGTATGAGCCACACGAGATTGCGGTATCCGTGACGAACACATCTAGTATCTCATGTAAAGGATGTGAAGATCAATAATTCATGTTCGTCATACATTCGTACCCTACCATCCAAATTCTTGTGTATACCGGGTGAACGAGACAGCCAGGAGAGCATCGAGACGTAGGCGGCTAAGAAATTTCTCGCATTTAAAAGCACTTCCTCGCTACTTGTGGCCTCAAACCATTTTATTTCAAATGCTTTATCGATAACATTTTCATCAGCAACACAATGGAGCGGTAATCATTTTATTACTGACTTTAGTAAAGCCAAAGCGTCGATTCCTTTTTCTCGTTCCTATTCTCCGCATCTTCGTGTAATGGAAAAGTGACGCCCAATCTTTATAGGAAGCGAACGGATCGACAGCGATACATGCACTTTAAAAGCAGTAATTTAAAACACGGCAAAACAAGCGTCCCCTATAGCCGAGCTATTCGGTTTCAAAGGATTTGTTTGGACGACAGTGAATTATCTTCCAACTCTAACAAGCTTCGCAAAACAATAATTGACCAGAATCACCCTTTGCAAACAATGGACGACGCGATAAGACCGGCTAATTCTCTCGACAGGAAAGACTTCACCAGTACCGACAAGCGAGTGACAAATGCTCACGCGCAAATATCCTTACACATCTGTATCTATTCCTAACGTGTCCCACATCCTCAGAAAGCATTATAACTTATTGACACAAAGCAATCGGCCTAAAAATATTTTCATGAGATCACCAAGGCTTGCCTATCGTCGCTGCAGGTCTCTGCGTGAAGTTGTGACCTCTTTAGAGACTAAAGTCGTTGCTCATTCTGGTTGCCATCCTTGCAATAAAAGCCGTTGGAAAAAAAAAATGTATGCATATGACCACATCAAAGACTGCGCGATAATATAATAATTTCTCTAGAATTACGCCGTAAAACCACAATACGAAAATGAGAGACATAGTCAGAATACCGACTGAATCGTTTTCATTGAGGTACGTCTCAGGAAGGCATATTTCCCGAGCTGTAAAGAGCGCGGGAAATATGAAACAAACCACGTGACGGAGCGTGGAGTCGTCGGACATAGGCGCCTCCAGAGCGAATGCTTGGATATATATATATATATATATATATATATATATATATATAGGTGAAGTGCCCTAGTGTGACGCGTTTTTTAGTTTTTGCAATGCCAGTTAATTAGCATAAACTCATTAGTTAACTTTTTAAGTATTCGCTTCAAAAAATTGTCCATAAAAAGTTGTATATCAAATTTAAAAATGACCGATTGAACTATTTGCACCTAAGTACTGTTAAGATCGGCGTGGGCCCCCCATGGATGTGGTGAAGGGAGGGTGCTGGCGGTGGCCGGTGGATCTTCTTTTCAGGGAAAATGACCGTGGGGAGCGCGTGTACCTGCGTTCCCACGAATGTACTTCGCCGGGCTGCCGTCTCGAAGAGACAAGGGCATTGTTTGGACGCTGCAGCGACGGCCTTGTTCACCGCTTGCCTCGAGCTTCCGACCGGCCCGCGTGAAGTTCCCGGAACGCATGGACCGGCGGTGGGTCGTGCGGTGTGCGTGTTTGTGCCGCTTCTGGAAATATGAGCATCATCGCAGCGGGAGCGGTACAGCGGCGCACCGGACTGCAAGCCGGCGGCTGCAAGCCGGTGGCTCTACGGCGGCGCCATTGTGAGAACACGGCGGTGTGTCGTCAAAAGGACGAGGCCGGGAAGAGCGCTTTTATTTGTGCTGTTGTTGTTTTTCAGCTAGCCTCTTCTCCGGGGATCAGCATCAGCTGCCACTTGGGCCACGTCATCCCTCGCCGCAGAGAAGCAACGAAGGGGGGCGTGACCCCCTCTCCTCGAAGGCGGAGACGACCTTGGGATTGGTCACTATTGTACATAGCATTGTATAAAATAAGAACGCAGACGCGCTCGATTGGCTCTCATCATGTAAAATAAATCATCTTCCTTCTTCTCAATCGTCTTCGGTCTCGGAGTCCGCTCCTTGCAACGGCAACCTCTCCTACGAGTCGGGAGGCGCAACGGCACCCCACCAGATCTCAACAGTACCAACGATGGATCTTCTCATAGGTGCGTCAAAGACAGCCCGCGAAGGGAAAAAATAATCACGTGATAGCACCACTAATTCAGCTTTCCCAGACGAGCGATCAGGGAACAACGCCCGCTTGCATGCCTCTGCAACGCTGTCCGGGACACGCTTTTCGTTTGCGGCGGCCGCAAGTTACTCGCCGGCAACAATCGCTGTTTTTGCTTGTGTGAATGTGTGAATGTGTGTGTGTGTGTGTGTGTGTGTGTGTGTCGGCGTGCGTGCTTGTAGCTGCCTTGAGTGTTCGGTCTTCAGAGGGAATGATATCTTTATGCCACACTACTTTGAAGCGGGACGCACCATCACCACCAGTCCCTGTGCGTGCCCTAATGCGATAGCGCTGCAGATACAAGCACATGTATAGTTTTTAGGGGCGAAGCTACTCTTAGTCTAACCTTGTCCCATGTCAGGCGTAACCCGCGCGCCGAGGGCGGCACGCGCTCGCCCTCGGCGCGTGCCTCCTGCCCTCGGCGCGTGCTGTCTTGTGTGAGAAAGAGAGAGACAGAGAGAGAGAGAAAGGCGCGCGTTGTCTATGGAAACGCTCTTTCTTGGATGAACGCTCTACCAGCTCGCAAAGAAGGAGAACGCGCCCTCACCCGCCAGAGACAACGTTGGCGCAGGCAGCGTCTCCTAGCGAGTTTCTTGATTGAGAAATACCGACTGCTCGCGTTGGAGAACCGTTCACCGGCCACCCATATATATATATATATATATATATATATATATATATATATATATATATATATATATATATATATATATATATAGGCACTGGATCTTGACATGCAATGAAGTGCCGGTGGGAGATTTCACTTGTGCATAGTTGAACCATGAGGATTCGTAGCGTGCGCGATAACTAAATTAATCCGGAACTCGGCACGATCTAGGATGAACCTCCCGAGCTTCGCCCACTCATCATCATTCACTCCGTGGATATGCTGTAATTTTTTAATAGCCGTGCACCTGCGAATTGAGTTAAATTGTAACGCTTTTTTCTTCAATCGTCTGGGGCGCTGAATTAGTGGCGCTATCACCTGCTTATTTTTGTACTTCGCAGGCTTTCCTTGCAGCACACTTCCCAAGACACTTCAATGGTACTTAGTCGCAAATATTTCAGCTGGTCATTGCTAAATTTAATCTACAACTTTCGTATTGACATTTTCTTGTTGAAATGAATATTTCGACAGTTAGCTAATTAGTTTATGCTAATTATTTGACATTGCAAAACGAAAGAAAAACGAATGCGTCACACTAGGGCACAATTGATCCTCAACACGGCTCAGTTTGTTGCAGCTCGCTAACACAATCCGTCATTTTTAAAAACTTGGTTACATTTAAGTGGGTCACCCTGTACACGTATACTATATATATATTATTACGTTGCGAATGTGCCACAAGGGATGTGCCACAACATGAAGAAGAAGAAGCAGAGCGGATGGTCAAGGAAGACGACGTTGGATCAGTTTTCGGTAGCGTTGGTCTGTGTCGACTTCCCCCGGTCTACGCCTTCTGAAAATAAACCTGAAACCACTACTGTGGACGTAACAGAGTGGTGGAGGTGCTGGGTAAGACGACTAACAACGGAAGCGTTACTACTTGGACTTCGCCGGAGTCGTCGCCTCGCCGGCTTGCCTCCGCCGCCGCCCGCCATGTCCGACGACGAGGACACTCGTAGAACCGCGCCCAGCAGTGCTTGGCAGCCCTACAAGGAGCCTCGCACCTTCGCCGGGAAACCGAATGAAGATGTTGAGGAATGGCTCAACCACTATAAACGGGTGAGTCAGTACAACAAATGGAATGCTGCCTCTCAGTTAATGAACGTGGTTTTCTACCTAACTGATATTGCTCTCGTGTGGTATGAAAACCACGAAGAAATACTAACCACATGGGACCGCTTTGTTGAAGAGATAAAGAAGTGTTTCGACAATTCAGCAGCGAAAAAGAAACGCGCTGAGCAGACCCTCTGCCAAAGAGCCCAACTAGCTGGTGAGACATGTACGACGTACACAGAAGAGATTTTGAAGTTGTGCCGGCAAGTGAATGCGGACATGTCCGAAGAAGACAAGGTCGGGCATTTGTTAAAGGGCATCGCGGAGGACGTGTACAACTTTTTAATTAGCCGAGAAGATCTCACTTCAGTATCTGATGTTATACGACACTGCCGCACTTTCGAAGCATTGAAGCAGCGCAGAATAACACCGAAGTTCGGTCGTCTGGCCAATGTTACCACGGTGGCCAGCATAGACACGACGCCAACTGTTGACCTTTGCACAACGATACGCGAAATCGTGCGAGAGGAACTGCTCAGGTATGACCTTGTGCCACGTGCATTGGGAAGTACTTCACCATCTTACTTCCCACAAGATACGACTGCCTCGCAGCTCTCCAATTCTGAGCATGCATCGGTCAACGTAGCGGAGACTGTGGAATCGCGACGCACCCCGCAGTCAAGCCGGAATTGGCTTCCGAGGACACCGCACCCCGAGGGCAGTCGTCTAGAGGCCCCACTGCACCGGCTGACTGGCGATTATGCTGGGCGTCGCGACAACCCGAGTACTCGTGCGTACACCAACGCGCCCGAGCACTTCGAAAGACAGCGACGTTTCCGCCCCGCTCCTGTGTGCTACAACTGCGGCGTGACAGGTCACATATCGCGGTATTGTGATCGCCCCCGAATGCCACGCTATGACCGGTGGCCACGCTATGTGCAGCAGGCTAGTGTCCAACCTTTTCACGAGCACTGGTATACCCAAGGTCGCCCAGACAGCAGCTTCCGGCATGGACACACGCGGAACGAGTCGCCAGCATCTGACCGAAGTGTGACGCCACCTCGAGCCCCTCGACTGCGCCGGTCGCCATCGCCACGTCGGCGCTCCCCTTCACCACATCAGGAAAACTAGACAGCGCGGCCGATGGGGGTGAGGTCGCTGGTGACATGCTGCGAAAAGACATACCTCCACCGGTGTTTATGTTGAAAAACAAAGTGCAAATTCTTGTTGATGGTGTAGATACAATGGCCTTGGTGGACACTGGTGCTACTGTTTCGATTATGAGTGCTTCTTTTAAACTGCGTTTAGGACACAAAGTTATGTTCCGGTGGGAGAAGGGTGCAACATTCTCTGGTGTGAGTGGCGATCCGTTGCACCCCATTGGTGTTTGTACCGCAGAGGTATCTTTGGGCGACCATGTGTTCACGACAGAATTTACTATTCTCTCAAGGAGCACCCATGACATAATTCTTGGCATTGACTTCCTTAGAATGTGTGGTGCCACTGTCGATTGCAGAAACGGGGAGATGTACTTTAGCGACCTTGTACCTAACGGACTGATGGAGGAAGCGAACAGTGAACGTGGTTTGCTCCAAGTTGTTGTTGATTCTGTAGTTCCAGCATTTTGTGCTTTGTGCGTCCCGGTAGCTTGTGATGTTCGCAACAGCGACAGGGTGTTTGACGCAATGGTGGAGCCCATTCATTTGAACTGTATGAAGAAGAACACATTAGTGCCCCATTGTATAGTGTCAATTGCGCAAGGGTGTACTGGAGTATGGGTCATCAACTATTCCACAGAGTCAGTTGTTTTACCTGCCGGCCTCAAACTCGCCATATGCAAAGAATACGCACCGACGGCTGTGGCTGTTCTCAATGACTCTCCGGAAGCCGATCCAGTGAGCAGCTGCTTAGACGATTCAAAAATTCTGGATATGATCGACAAGTCCCTCACAACAAGCAAGCGACGTATGCTTCTCGACCTTCTGTTAAAGTACTGGCCCGTTTTTGATTTTTCGCAGAAGAACAGTGCGCCCTTTATTCCCTCTTCCCGTACACGCCACAGGATCGATACGGGGACCGCTCATCCGGTTCGACAAAAACCGTACCGAGTGTCACCGTCTGAAGCGCAAGGTAATCGACGATCAGGTCCGTGAAATGCTGCAGAAGGGCGTCATCCAAGAATCATCCAGTCCTTGGGCAGCTCCGGTGATTCTTGTCAAAAAGAAAGACGGTTCGTGGAGATTCTGTGTCGATTATCGCCGTCTAAATTCAATCACAAAGAAAGACGTTTATCCGCTCCCACGAATCGATGACGCCCTAGATTGTCTTCATTCGGCGTCATATTTCTCTTCTATAGATTTACGTTCCGGGTACTGGCAGATACCTATGCATCCGGCGGACAAAGAGAAGACGGCGTTCATTACACCGGACGGACTGTACGAATTCAACGTGATGCCATTTGGCTTGTGTAATGCGCCCGCGACGTTTGAAAGGTTTATGGACACCATCTTACGTGGCCTAAAGTGGAACATCTGTATGTGTTATCTTGATGACGTGGTGATATTCGGGCGCACATTTGCGGAGCACAATGAACGAGTGCGTGTTGTTCTGGATTGCATTCGAAATGCTGGGCTTGTTCTTAATGCGAAGAAGTGCCGTTTTGGCGAACGACAAACGTTAATTCTTGGACACCTCGTCAGCAAAGATGGCATCAGGCCGGACCCTAACAAGACAGCGGCTGTAGAAGCTTTTAAAGCACCTCGCTCCACGCGGGAGCTGCGTAGCTTCTTGGGCCTCTGTTCTTATTTTCGCCGATTTATCCCTGCATTTGCCGATGTTGCCTTTCCCCTGACTTCCCTTCTTCGCCAAGGCGCTCATTTTGAATGGACACATGACTGCGAGACTTCCTTCAACCAACTGAAGTTCTTACTCACGTCACAACCTATCCTCCGGCATTTCGATCCTTGCGCGCCGACTGAGCTTCATACGGATGCAAGCGGCATTGGTATCGGCGCTGTTCTAGTCCAACGTTACAATCAGAAGGAACATGTCATCGCATACGCCAGCCGCACTTTGAGCAAGCCAGAACGTAATTACACCGTGACAGAGCAAGAATGTCTGGCTCTCGTCTTCGCTGTGCAGCGGTTTCGCTCCTATCTGTATGGTCGTCACTTTCAAGTTGTCACTGACCACCATTCCCTCTGCTGGCTTGTGAACCTACGAGATCCGTCCGGCCGTCTTGCACGTTGGGCTCTCCGCTTGCAGGAGTACGACTTCACGATACTGTACAAGAGCGGCAGGAAACACGCTGATGCAGACTGCCTTTCACGGTTGCCACTTAACACGACGGCGTGCGACGATGAAAACTTCGATCACCTGATTGCGTCACTAGTACCACATTTCCCGGAGAAGACAACGTTTGAAACTGAGCAGCGTAAGGACCCAAGGTTAAACCCATTATTCGCCGCCGCACGAGCGTCTCCGACACAAGGCCGTTTCTGCGTTCGAGATGGACTACTCTACAGGAAGGCGTTCTCCGCTACGGGCGCCCGCTTTCTGCTGGTTGTACCGGAGACACTACGTTCATCTGTTCTACGTGCAATGCACGACGATGCCACTTCGGGCCACCTGGGAACTGCGCGGACGCTCCATCGTACGCAGGAACGCTTTTACTGGCCGCGCATGCGCCAGTCAATTGAGTCGTATGTGGCCAGTTGTACCCAATGCCAGGCGCACAAATCGCTTACTGTGGCCCCAGCTGGACCTCTACAACCGGTGACGCCTCCCAGTTCTCCATTTGAGCAAGTTGGGATCGACCTCATAGGACCTTTCCCGCGTTCCTCTAAAGGGAACCGTTGGATTGTGGTGTGTGCTGACCATCTCACCCGTTACTGCGAGACGGCCGCCTTGTCATCCGCGACTGCTAGCGAAGTCTGCTCCTTCCTACTGCATTCCATCATACTGCGACACGGCCCACCCAGAGTTATAATAAGTGACCGCGGGCGTCAGTTTACAGCAGACGTCGTTGAGCAGCTCCTCCGCATGTCCGCCTCTGAATTCAGACACTCGACGCCTTACCACCCGCAGACGAATGGCCTCACGGAACGCACAAATCGGACACTGGTCAACATGCTTTCGATGTACGTTGAAGCCAACCATAAGGACTGGGACGACGTCTTACCGTTTATAACGTACGCATTTAACACCGCACAACACGAGACCACCGGTTACAGCTCGTTCTTTCTCCTTTATGCTCGACCCCCACGCTATACTCTGGATACAATATTTTCCTTTACTGACCACGCCGACCCTTCTATAGCTGAAATTATCTGTCTCGCCGAAGAAGCTCGTCGTATTGCCCGCCTGCGTACCATAGCGTCACAAGACCGATCAAAGATCCGTTATGACAGCAAGCGTCGACACGTCACGTATGATCCGGGAGACTTCGTTTGGCTGTGGAAGCCCTCGCGACAGCGTGGCTTGTCCCAAAAACTACTCGCCCATTACACTGGACCATTCGTTGTCCTCGACCGTTTGAGTGCAGTTGACTACCGAATAGCCCGCATCACTGCCAACGGAAGACGCTCTACCAAAACCGAGGTCACGCATGTCGCCCGCCTGAAGCCCTACACTCGTCGGGATGCCGAATGACGCGCGGCGCGCTTCGTCTGCGAGGGGGGTAATATTACGTTGCGAATGTGCCATAAGGGATGTGCCACAACATGAAGAAGAAGAAGCAGAGCGGATGGTCAAGGAAGACGACGTTGGATCAGTTTTCGGTAGCGTTGGTCTGTGTCGACTTCCCCCGGTCTACGCCTTCTGAAAATAAACCTGAAACCACTACTGTGGACGTAACAATATATATATATATATATATATATATATACAATGGGATAATAAGAAGTAGCTGATGAGAGGAAATCATGCAATTAGCTCTCACGGTTAGTAGAACGCCCTGTTTCTCGTAAATAACTTGATCACTCGATCAGCCAACTAATACATTGTTTGAAGAAAACGAGAACTGTGATCGGCGAAAACATGCCCACCTTGATCCACAGCTTATGCGACTCTAGCGAATTGCAGGATAAGGCAATGACACGAATGTTGTGTTTCTCGAAGTCGGGGTAGATCTTCGCCATAGCGCCCAGCTCGGTGGTGCACACCGGCGTGAAGTCCGATGGGTGCGAGAACAGGATGCCCCAACTGCAGAGCGGGAGAAAGAATATGTAGAATTAGGTACACTTTGTGTGTGTGTTCCTTTTTTCTGCACCATAACTAACGATCTAGGATCCGTTAGAAATCGATATTTTATTTCTGTCGACGAAAGCGAGATCTACAGGCGAGCAGAGCTTTTCAGCGAATATATCTTCAAATGTTAGACTACATGGCGTTGTGATTTACAAGAGAGCGAGCGGGATTCTGGATAATGGTACGTTATTCCTTCCACTACCTAAGCGAAGTGACAAATGATAACTATACATCAAGATCGTATCGATGCTGTTTCACCGGTACTTATGTATTGTACTTTGTAAGGAACAGGCCCGGGTAAAAACGTTCTCGAACGCGTTATATAAGAATGCGTGTGCGCCCATAAAGCAAGACTTTTTTTTTCAGCTGCACACCGGTACACTGCCTCTAAAATTACGGCAATAAGAAAAGGGTGTCTTTGTTTCATGGTCTGCTAATTGCTTCTTAAGTCACCAACCAGAGAGTGTTGGCCATATTTTTTGTGATGTCGGATGCTCTATATCATTGGAATATCCTACAGTACACCAAAAATAGCTCAGTTTAACTGTACGGAATCTGTTTTCTAGCGGTTACACTCTGAACACACTTGCGCTCTAGCCCTCTGCCGTTTCAAGGCCACGCGACCAGAATGCTGAACTTGCGAGAAATGGAGTGGTACAGCACTCCCTCCAAAACAGCAAAAAGAGAAAGAAAAGCCGAATAGAGTAAGACTGAAAGAGAAGGATACGAGAGGACGCGCAGCAAAATCCAGCTTACGCTGCCACTGTGCTGCGCCTTCCATGCAGGTGAGGGAGGTTTTGTTTTGTTTTTGGAGTCAGTGCCAGGAAGGACACTCCTTCCTGGCACTGGTAAAACAGGCAAAGGGACACGGATACAAAAGTTGGCGGGTGTTTTCTTGCGTCAGAACAAAAGTTGAACTGTTGGGAATGACGAATACAACAAGCTGCGTTGAAAAAAAAACAAGAAACTTTTTTTTTTTGCGATTTTCAATTGCGCCTTGCCTCCAAGCAGCTGCCGACAGAAGCTGAAATTTGACGTCATCACACCCGCGCGCGCTGCCGACGTCGGCCGCAGTCGTCGCAGTCTTTCCGCTGGTGGTAGTGCGCTTGTTTATCCCTGTTGGCGTTTTTGGCGCGTGGTCCGTCTGGCACATTGTCCCCGTCGTTTGCGCGGACCACTTCGTCGACGACGATTACGTTACCCTGGCTGTGCTGAATAGACTCGGCATGTTGTTCGGCGGTGTTCGCCACCTTTTGTTGCTCTGTGCAACAGACCCCCCCCCCCCCCTCTCTCTCTGTAAGGCATGTCATCGCAGTGGTAACCGCAGGAGCATCTGTTGAAAGAAGAGAAATTACCCTTTAATTGGCTGCGCAAGAATTCTCGAGTTGTGACAGAAATTGTTTACACTGCGAATGCACGCTTTTGTCACAAAACAAAATTGTCATATTGTGTACGCTTTCGCTGCGTCTGACATCGAATGAAAGGATATAAGCGCTGTTTTAATTGATAACATGTAATAAAATATAAAAAAACGCAACCAGTGACGAAACCCCAGACTATAGCATGCATGTGTAGTAGTCTAAAACGCGCAGCGCATTTATCTACACCTAGTAAATCTACAGCCAGTCTTTGCCCATGGTGACAGAGTCGATGTAGCTAAGTTATCTGGTTGACGGGTCGCTAGCGCGCCCGCCAATGGTAATAATAATAATAATAATAATAATAATAATAATAATAATAATAATAATAATAATAATAATAATAATAATAATAATAATAATACTTAATTCCACAAGGCTACCAATCCAGAATTCAGCCAGAAACGGCTTCGACCAGATCACGAAGCAGCGTTACCTGGTCGACACCGGTTCCGACATTTGCTGGTACCCGCGATCCCACCTTCAAGGCCTTCGCCCACTGGCATCTTTCGAGCTCAGCGCGGCGAACCGGTCCACAATCAAGACGTACGGCTCGCTGCGCCTACACATCCAGCTCAAGAACCTACGCCGCGACCTTCACTGGAACTTTGTCATCGCCGACGTCGCCGAGCCAATCATCGGCTCAGACTTTCTGGCTCACTACAACCTCCTTCCGGACTGCCGCAACGACCGGCTCATCGACGCGACAACGGGACATTCCACACCAGGCCAGCGAACGACCGCCCAACAGCCAAGCCATAAGGTACTCAGTGTTGACAATCACTCGCCGTACCATGCCATCCTCGCCACATTTCCCGGCTTGACGCGCCCCAGCGGACTGCCACTCAAAGTGCAGCACACCACCATGCACTACATCCGGACCACTTCAGGCCCCCCCCCCCCCCTTCTTCTGCCGTGCCCGTCGCCTTGCCCCAGACCGCATGCGCATAGCCAAAGCAGAGTTCGAGGCCATGCTCCACGAAGGAATCGCCCGCCGCTCTGAAAGTCCATGGGCCTCGCCACTACACCTTGTTCCGAAGAAGACCCAAGGCTCGCGGCCCTGTGGGGACTACCGCGCCCTCAACGCGCGCACCATCCCGGACAGGTACCCCGTCCACCACATAGAGGACTTCGCCCATCGCATTCATGGCTGCCACGTGTTCTCCGTGCTCGACTTGGTGAAGGCCTACACACAGATAACCGTGAATCCGGATGACGTCCCGAAGACGGCTATCATCACACCCTTTGGATTGTTCGAGTTTCCCTTCATGAGCTTCGGCCTGCGGAACGCTGGACAAACCTTTCAGCGCTTCATCGACGAAGTCGTCCGCGGCCTCGACTTCTGCTTCGTTTACCTCGACGACGTACTGGTATTTTCCCGCGACGCCGCAGAGCACCACAGGCACCTTCGTCTGCTATTCGAACGCCTCGATGACCACGGTCTACTCATCAATATCCAAAAAAGCACGCTAGGCGCTTCCGTCGTCCGCTTACTTGGCCACGAAGTTTCATCTGAGGGAACTCGGCCCTTGCCCCAACGCATCTCGGACCTGCAAAATTACCCTCGACCCACCACCGCTAAAGACCTTCGCCGTTTCCTCGGCATGATGAACTTCTACAGGCGTTTTTAAAGCGAAGCTTTGTACCTCTACCAGCCAAGGGTTCTGTCGTGTCCGTCGTTGTAAGCAAAAAACGATCCCGACGAACCGCTCGCGCTCGGCGCGTGCCTCCCGGCGCGCTACCTCTCTCACTCTTCCATCTGCTGTCTTGTGAGAGAGAGAGAGAGAGAGAGAGAGAGAGCGAAAGGCGGCGTTGCCTATGGAAACGCTCTTTCTTCGATGAACGCTCGACCAGCTCACAAAGAAGGAGAACGCGCCCTTACCCGCGAGAGACGAGCTTGAGGCAGGCAGCGTCTTCTAGCGAGCTTCAAAACAAGCTTCAAAGTGATGAGCCAACATGATGGATGATAAGGGCTGCGGGCAAACAACGGAAAACAGGCTCGGCGCGGTCCGTAAGATTAGATTGCAGCTGTTGCAAAGCTTATGCAGCTGCTTGAAAGAGGGTTGACGTCATTCGAAACCCTTCCAGCCTAGTAACTGCTTCGGTTCATTTCTAGACTACCCCACTATGGGTAGACCACGGAAAGTAAAGACGGCAGAAGAAGAGCGTGAATAGAGAGTAATAGCTGAGCGGCTCAGCGGGCCAGCGGGCCCAGCGAACGAGCGGAGACGCCAACTGCGCATGCGCGGCCCGCTGGGACATCCAGCGTGTTCACGGAGCGCGCCGCTCGCGCGCTGATTTCGTCTTTTCAGCGGAGCGCACGGAGCGGGCCAGCGTGCCAGCGTTTTGCAAGATGGCAGCCCCGAACGCAAGCGGCGGCGGCGCGTCGTCGTGTCATGTAGCAAAAACGAAGATGCATTTCCAGATAACACCTGTGATCTAATGAAAAATGACTTTTGCGATATCCTTTTCGCAGTAACTTGAATTTATTTGACAGATAAAAACCTCTGCTCGATCGACAGTAACTCCAACATTGTTCAACAGGTGGCGCTGCGGTAAGTTCGGCTGAAAGAAACGGGGCGTCGCTCAGCTATTACTCTTCTCTTCATCATGCGGTCCGCTGTCCCCTCCGCAACATCGCTGGGCCCGCTGGCCCGCTGAGCCGCACAACTATTACTCTCTAATATAAGGCTCGGCGGAAAGAACAAAATCGTCTCGCTCAACAGCGTCGTAGGCAAAGCCCAGCAGCTCTCGCCGTCACCGTGAGGGTGGCGTAAAAAGCTTCGCTTTCCAACCACCTTCACAGGGTGGATTGGCGGGCAATTTTTTTGCCACACGCAGCCGAACACCAGGCTCACCTCCACGATGCTTTGGCCGGGCTACGAGGAAACCAACCCGTCACGTGGGCACCGACGTTAGCGAAAACCTTCGAAGAATGCAAAGCCACCCTCTACACCGTCACGCTCCTCACCCACCCCGTGCCAGACGCTCCCTTGGGACTCTTCACGGACGCATCTAGCTTCGCCATCGGCGCCGCCCTCATGCAACGCGTGGACAACACCTGGGATCCCTTGGCCTTCTTCTCCAAAAAACTCGCAACTCCGAAAACGAACCCTTCAGCCGCCAGTTCCTCTGACGGAACCACGACCACCGCCCCGACAAATTTGCCAGCCTACTACAGAGAACTGGCGATTTACGGAGCAGTGCAACACTTTCGCCATATTCTCGAAGCACAGACCTGCACCATCTATACCGACCACATGCCTCTTACCTACGCCTTCTCTCAACGTCGCGACAAACTCCCGCCTGTTCAGCAGAACCAACTCTCGTTCATCGCACAGTTCACCACCGACATCCAACATGTCAGCGGGCAAGACAACGTGGCCGCCGACGCGCTTTCACGTGTAGCCACCATCAGCTCGGTGCAGATAACAGCGGACGTCCTCGCCGAGGCTCTGACCACGGACGCCGAACTGCAGGAACTTCGCAAGGGCACGTCCTCACTTCAGCTACAAAAAGTCCCCATTCCAGGGTCGACAACCACAATCTGTTGCGACACGCCGACAGGACGAAGCAGGCCCTATGTGCCCCTGTCCCATCGCCGTGGTGTTTTCGACCAGCTCCACAACTTCAGCCATCCCGGCATACGCGCCTCTACACACCTCGTGGCTGACCGCTATGTCTGGCCCTCCATGCAGCGGGATTGTCGCACGTGGGCGCGCTCCTGCATTCACTGCCAACGCGCTAAAATCACCAGGCACGTCACGTCCCCACTCGGAACATTCCCTCAGCCCTCTGGTCGGTTCGAGCACGTGCACCTCGACATTATAGGACCCTTTCCCCCGGCTGGACCCTACCGCTACTGCCTCACCGCCATCGACCGGTACACCCGATGGCCCGAGGCATGGCCCCTCGAGGGAATCACCGCGGAAACCGTCGCGTCGGCCTTCTTCACCGGCTGCATTGCCCGTTTCGGCGCCCCCCGCCGTGTAACCACCGACCAAGGACGACAGTTCGAGTCGCACCTGTTCAGGCTCCTCGGACTGACTATCGGTTTCGAACGCTTCAGGACCACCAGTTACCACCCCTGCGCCAACGGAATGATCGAGCGTTTCCACCGACAGTTCAAGGCAGCCATTATGTGCCACCCGGACTCAACCTGGCTCGAGGCCATCCCAGCTGTCATCCTCGGTCTTCGCGCCACCTTCAAGCCGGACATCCAAGCCACACCAGCAGAGCTCGTGTACGGGGAACCACTCGGCCTCCCAGGTGAATTCCTCGCAGCTATGCCTTCCAGCACTACGACGTCAGACCCCACCGACTTCGTCGCCCGGCTCCGACCCACCATCGCCGCCTTACGCCCGTCACCTGCAGCCCACCAAAGCAAGCCTACACCCTTTGTGTTCAAGGAGCCAGCATCGTGCACGCACGCGTTCCTCCGCGACGACACCGTCCGCCGGCCTTTCCAGCCCCCTGCAGCGGTCCATCGCGACGACAAGAACTTCACTCTGCGCCTGAAAGGGAACGACGTCCGCGTCTCGATTGACAGCCTCAAGCCCGCATACATCGCCGCGAATGAACCGGGCAGCGCCACTCCTTCCACAGCCGCCGACGTCGCAGCCCGCTCCTTTCACGACACGCGCTGGACGTCCGGTACGCCTCCCAGATTTCTATAGACCCTGAAGGCTCTGCACTCCGCGAAGGGGGGGGGGGGTGATGCGGCGACACAATCTGCGCGGTTTTCCACGCAGCCTGCACCTCGCTATCATTTCGCTCGGCGTGACACGGCTGCACAATGCGCACCACAATCCGATAAGCCACAGCGCCGAGAATCATCTGAGGCATACGTCACCGGCAGTGCCTACAAAACTTGGCTGCTAGCTCGCAGGGCGATTCAGTGTTTAACTAACCGTTCGAGCGCAGCGTCGGCATGCTCGCCCCGCTGCTGCTAACACGTTAATAAACGCTGTTACGTTTCATGTCGGGATGCGTCTTTCCTTCGACACCGCATCCCACATATGTATTAGGACGAGAAGGAGACGTGCTCAAAAGGGTGAACAGGATGCCTGTCAGA
Organism: Hyalomma asiaticum; assembly: GCA_013339685.2. NCBI lineage: Eukaryota > Metazoa > Arthropoda > Arachnida > Ixodida > Ixodidae > Hyalomma > Hyalomma asiaticum. The sequence goes on from JABSTT010002455.1 coordinate 23,352, forward strand.
TCATCAACTAAGACATTCTTCGTTATGTTACATACTGGCACGCTCCCGCTCAAACCATGGCTGAAAAACAAAGCGTTTTATTTTACATGGGGCGTTAACTGCACGATTTACAAGAAGGCTGAAGCTGCTGAACACATCTTCCTATACTGCTCCGATTACGTGTCCTTGTGGGACGTCCTTCAAAGGACGATAAAGAAAGATTTTTAGCTCACGCCATTTGGAATTCTTCATTTGCCATGTGAAGAAACGGAGCGCATCTCGTGTGATCTGATAATGCTTATAACTGCACAGCGTATGGAAAACTACAATGGATATAGAAATCAACACGAAGACCCAAAACCTGCTAAGGTATACCTACATGAATATGTTTTGTACGTGAGAAATGTGTTGTGTGAACTTCCTGGGCCCCCTGATTGATTACCTATGATGGATAAATTACTAACAGCAAATTATTACTAACATTGCAGCCAGGACAAGTTGTAAGTCCTGTTGTTAGAACGTACATAAAAGTGTGTTGTCCAAAGATGAATTCCGAGACATGAATTCTTGTGCAATGTGTATTTTGTAAGAAAAACAGGAAATAAAGAAAAAAGATGCCCCTGGTGTCGTGGTACCATGCAAGATTCCCATTCTTATGACCCGGTTTCGGTTCCCGGGCGGCGCGGTGTTTTTTTTCTCCGTTGATGCTTAATTTATTCTCCAGGCTTTCGGCATTCCGCGTGGTGGAACGTGGCGCCGCTGGTGTAGTGGTATCATGGAAGATTCCCATTCTTGCGACCCGGGTTCGATTCCCGGGCGGCGCAGCGTTATTTTTTTTCCCCGTCGATGCTTAATTTATTCTGCAGGATTCCGAGATTCCTCATGATGGAACGTGGCGCCGCTGGTGTAGTGGTATCATGCAAGATTCCCATTCTTGCGACCCGGGTTCGATTCCCGGGCGGCGCAGCGTTATTTTTTTTCTCCGTCGATGCTTAATTTATTCTGCAGGCTTCTGAGATTCCTCGTGATGGAACGTGGCGCCGCTGGTGTAGTGGTATCATGCAAGATTCCCATTCTTGCGACCCGGGTTCGATTCCCGGGCGGCGCAGTGTTATCTTTTTTTTTCTCCATTGATGCTTAATTTACTCTGCAGGGTTTCGCCATTCCTTACGGTCCCTTACGAAAATGCCATATATGGACTGATATGAAAAAATCCATATGCGGTTACATTAAAAATTGGGCAGATATGGCCATATATGGCATATACGGCCCTTATATGGCCATATCTGCCCAATTTTGAATATATCCGTATACGGGCCCGTATATGGCCATATCTGCCCAATTTTTAATATATCCATATATGGCGCCTTATACGGCCATATCTGCCCAATTTTTGATATATCCATATATGACGCCTTATATGGCCATATCTGCCCAATATTTAATATATCCGTATATGGGCCCTTATATGGCCATATCTGCGCAATTTGTAATATATCCATATATGGCGCCTTATATGGCCATATCTGCTTGCCACTGTAGGCCATGTGTGAGAGCTGAATACTCATATAAACAAAAACAGAACACAAATGCAAGATGGACCTTTCACGTGTGTATTTTATTTTCCAACTATTTTTTTTCATTCTTCGGAGTTGTCTTTTGTCTTTTTGCTTCTCAAGTCGCTGAGCTTTGCGACCAGGGATAATATTAAAATTAAGTTTTCCACTGCACTCGAACTGGCACCTCGTAGGGAAGTCTCTTGTGCGAGCTGTAAATGGCAAAACACAATTGGAGCATGAAAGTAATGCTTACATTATCAGGTCCGATAAATAGCTCCAAAATATGTGCAGCTGATGACGCAATGACACAATATTTTGTATGTATACATGCATGCATTCACTTAGGCGCCAAGAACAACAATCATAAAACATCGGAACACGCCCGTATCGTTAAACCATCCTGCATGACCGTGCATGACTACGCAATGTGCTGGTCGATATGCAAAGCACCTTACAAGCAGTTGCTCAATTATTATTTCAGTTTACGCACTGGTGCCAGACTCCGCGAATAAGCTACAATAACGAGAATTTCACTAGTGAAAAGGCGGGGGAAGGGCACCCGTAAAACGAACAGAATTTCCACAGCAACTTTTCTAAGGCATTCATAAGGAAAAATCAGAAAATGATAGCGTGTGACCTTCGATCTCGCCACAAGAAGAAAATACTGCACTTGGCATCTTTTTACAACGCCGCTAAAGGGTCGGAAGCAGAAGCAATGGCTAAGACGCAACTAAAAATATAGAAAAGAAACACGCTAGCTTTCTGACATTAGCCATTTACCCGATATTCGATGGCGAAAACAAAGCACTTAACAGCTACAAAACTGCCCAATTCACGTGCTTCTGAACTGACACACCGTATTAGAATTTTAGTAACAAGCATCAAAGCTTACCTTGTAGCAATCAGCCTGGCATGAAAGAAGCCTTTGTACTGCCACCAAACTTGCAATTGTGGCCCCACTTCGTTAGGAATGTGCTCTTCCGTCACTCCCGACGCAGGTCATTTTAGAACATCGAAGGTTGTCCACTTATTTGCGACACGATCGAAACATGCCACTCACTGCACTCAGTACCCCAGCACCACCTTTTTCGGAAAGCACAGCCATGCAGCCCACACACAACAAAACCTTCGTGGAGAAAATGGCTCCAGTTGTGACGGCTACGCAAATGTAGTCCGTAAGAAAAAGAGAGAGGTGTATCGTTCCGAGAGGAAATGGCAAACGTAAAGCAGAAACTCGCATATTTCGATTGTTTCCCCGAAAATACGAGCGCGTTTTGTCAAAATGATGAGAAATGTGTTATGATTTAAGGCTGCCAGTGAGACATGTGTATTTTCGTGCTTACCACAAGCAATGGACTACTTTTTGGACGCGAAAGTACACAGCGTAAACACGAGAGCTAGCTTTGGCAGCGCTTCACCTGATGCATGAAATCTGTTCCACGTGCACGTGGAAAAAGCGAGGGCCCGTCTCCAAAGGTCCTGCGCACTGTTCCGAGAAAAAAAGCGTGGCTCTTTGCGGAAGAAAAGAACCGGAGGGGGGGGGTGGGGAGGGGGTTGGGGGGTAGACAGAGGGGGGCTCTTTTTTGTCATTTATTTTTTGGCTCGTCTTTTGCATTCTTTTGAGCAATGGTGGGTCAGCTGTAGAAAGAGTAGAAGCGATAGCCATCTTTCGCGCCGCACTCGGACAAGACGAGGTAAAGAAAATAAAAATAAAAGTAAAGAACGCTGCTGACACATTCCAACAATCATTCGTTTAGCTATAACTTACAGTGAACATGCAATCTAGGCGCTTATTGTGGTACAGCTGGCACAAGTTTTGCATTAATGCACCACTATAATGCGCACGTATATACAATTGCTTTTGGCTTTTGCAACTGCAACATCGACGAAACAATAATAGTTCAGCTTGATACATCGTTTTAATGCAGATAATAATTAGCTCGCGCTGTAGGTAAATCGCGTATTAAATGAAATTACGATGCCATGAGAAAGCATAACTCACCGCCAACCCTCCCTTACTCTCTTTTACCATTTACCCTTAGTGTTTACTTTTTGAATTTATTTCTTTTGTACTTACTAATTGCTGGATGGGACGAGATATGTGGTCCCATCTATTATCTGTTGATGATTGATTGATTTGTGGGGTTTAACGTCCCAAAACCAGTTCTGATTATGAGAGACGCCGTAGTGGAGGGCTCCGGAAATTTCGACCACCTGGGGTTCTTTAACGTGCACTGACATCGCACAGCACACGGGCCTCAACATTTCGCCTCCATCGAAATGCAGCCGCCGCGGCCGGGATTCGATCCCGCGGCCTTCGGATCTGCAGCCGAGTGCCATAACCACTAGACCACCGTGGCGGGGCCATCTATTATCTGTGTGTATATAAATAACATTACAGGGTATTTATTGTTTCGCTTCGCGTGATATATTATCAGTCACCATGACGCGAGAAAATTTGATATATATATGTATATATATTGTGAGGAACTGCTCCTTAATTGGATTTCGACACATAAATAATATAATACACCTATGTATATGACTGTTAACTTGCATTATGTGACTTTTGATGCATACTCTTCATATCGAGTATATAAGGCCATATACGGGCCACGGACGCCGTATATGGAAGTATCCTGCTACCATATATGTCATATAAGGCGCAATATAAAGTCATATATGGCAGTATATAGCTGCCTTATATGGTATATAAAACGCCATATACGTTTCTATCTGGCTGTATATAACCTTATATTGAACCGTATATGGCAGTATATATCCTGATATGAGCGCTTATATGTCCATATCTGGTCATATATAAAACATATCTGGCCCATATATGATATTTCCGTAAGGGGTCGAACGTGGCGCCACTGGTTTAGTGGTAGGAATTCCACTTCCGGCCGCGATAGCGAACGGACGTGTGTTCATGAGCTCCGACGGAGCGGCGATAGCGGCCAAGCTCGCAGCGGTAACAGGTTATCTACAACGGAAGACGAATACAAGGTTGTTCTGCCCAGTTTGCCCACAGGTAGGTTTGTTTTAAATACCGTGTTTTAAATACCGGCTCGCTCCTACAGGGTAGAAGACTTCCGCGACGCTCTGGCTCAACATTCGGTACTCACCGAGGTAGTCGCCCTTGGGGCGTACCGTGTGAGCCATGTGTGGGCTGTCACCTTCAAGGACGCTGAAGCTGTGAAGAAGTTGGTCAGCATCGGTGAACTGCAAGTTAAAAGCAAGCGCTGTATCGTCATCGACCCGGCCAACAGGGACGTCCGAATGAAGGTGCACTGGTTGCTGCACAGTGTGCCTGACGAGGACGTGCGCCTTGCCTTCGCGCATTTCGGTAAAGTCACCGACATCGTCAGGAAGCGCTGGCGGGCCGAAGGATTGACCGACAAAGGGTCTACAACGAGGCTAGTGACTCTGAAGCTGCACGCCGGAGCCAAAATCGACGACTTGCGACTCCAGTCTGTGTCCGGTGAGCAGGCCCTCGTTCTGTCGGGCAGCGCTCCACTCTTCCTCCGCTGCCGGAGCATGGGCCATATCCACCGCGAGTGCCGCATCCCGCGATGTGGTGTCTGTCGGTGCTCCGGTCACGAAGACGGCCAATGTGAACGAAAGTACGCTAGCATGACAGGGCCTGGGAGCAGTGAGGACAACGCCACCTGCTCATGGACGAGGCTGACTTGGAAGAGGCGACGCCCCATGCAATCTCCCGTGAAGGAGAACCGTCGACATCATCCTCTGTTCCAGAGGGCCAACGTGACAAGCAGCAAGTCGTCGTAGCTTCCAAGGACCAGCACGAGCCCGTCAAAGGTGTTGACACTGCACCGACAGGACGAGATATGCCCCCAGATGTGCGGCCTCCGGAGAGCGAGACCGAATCCGTGGACGAGTGCATGGATGTCTCTCGCGACGGAGCCAGCTCGATGGCCGGGAAGCGGGCGCATGAGAGGACCGCGGACAGTGAGCCGCAGCGGGACGATGGTGGAGGCGGCGAACCACCGACCAAAACGCCAGGTGTGAGGCGCTCCCCTTATAGACCGCGACCTAACATTCCGGGTGAACCACGGCGAGCTGGTAATCCGCCTCCGTAAGAGATGTTTTTTATGTCAGGTAAAGGGGGGGAGGGGTGGGGTTGGGTCGGAAATTGTCAAAAAAATTACAGCATATCCACGGAGTGAATGATGATGAGTGGGCGAAGCTCGGGAGCTTCATCGTAGATCGTGCCGAGTTCCGGATTAATTTAGTTAACGCGCACGCTACAAATCCTTATGGTTCAACTATGCACAAGTGAAATCTCCCACCGGCACTTCATTGCAAGTCAAGATCCAGTGCATATATATATATATATATATATATATATATATATATATATATATATATATATATATATGGGTGCCCGGTGAACGGTTCTCCAACGCGAGCAGTCGGTATTTCTCAATCAAGAAACTCGCCAGGAGACGCTGCCTGCGCCAACGTTGAATGCCGCGGGTGAAGGCGCGTTCTCCTTCTTTGCGAGCTGGTACAGCGTTCATCTAAGAAAGAGCGTTTCCATAGACAACGCGCGCCTTTCGCTCTCTCTCTGTCTCTCTCTCACACAAGACAGCAGAGGCACGCGTCGGGCGGCAGCGCCGGGAGAGAGAGAGGCACGCGCCGAGGGCGAGCGCGTGCTTCACGGCACGCCGGTTACGCCTGACGCCTGACGCAGGAGAAGGTTAGACTAAGAGGAGCTTCGCCCCTAAAATGCGATGTGGATCACTTTGTTCGCGCTGCTCTACAAGCTCGACAGCTTTACGGCTACTGGCCTGGTTTTCGTTTCGCGGTGTCACCCCGCGAAAACAATACAATAAGTTTCATCTCTGGTTTGTTCTTCGCAACGGACACCATTCGGAAGGGCAACCTCCTTTGTAGCCATGACCTTGTTGACTGAAGCGAGCTTGCGCATAGCAACCCTGAATGTACGAGGGCTAAACGCTAGAAGGCGACAGTGCCAATTAAACCGTTTACTGCTAGAAAATGATTTGGACGTGGTCGCGGTTCAGGAGCCTAAAATAGAGAGCCAGGAAGTAGCCGACCGAATGGTGTCCGTTTTCCGTCCTCATTTCAATGTACATTTTTCTCACGCTGTTGGTAGTTAGGGCGGTTGTTCCGTTTTAATACGTAACGACTTTGGTAGTTGCGTACAAACGGTTGAGGCGTGCCAAACTGGCCTCCTTTTAGTGGTGGATTTTAGTTACCATGTTGTGTGCGCTTATGCACCGAATGTTGAAAGAGATCGCTCATTATTTTTCGAGAGGTTTGAAACGTACCTAAACTGTAAAAAAGTGCTGTTACTCCTAGGCGACTTCAACTGTTTTTGTGCAGCTGAAGATCTATCCAAAAAGAGCCGTATTCGGGATAAGAGCGCCGAGTTGTTATCGGAGATAGCACATGATGACGGTTTAGATGACGTGGGCAACGTTTTTTTCAATGGTGCTCGCCCGATTTATACACATTTTCAGCGTGATAATCATGCAAGACTGGACAGAATCTGTCTCAGCCGAACTTGTTGCGTTGTGCACCGCCGACGATGTAAAACCGATTTCTTTTAGTGACCCCTGTTTGGTTATTGCCAGGTTTGGCAGAGGGCAGGCGAAAAAACATTTAAATTGGAAGCTGTGGAAATTTAATGTGAAGCTCCTGGAAGACGATAATTTCGTTAGCGTGTTAACCGACGAACTGGAGAAGCTACACGCTTCGCTGTGAAAAAATCTAGCTGCTGAATGGGAGGAATTTAAACAACTAGTCAAAATAGCTGCCATAGAAAGAGGTAGTATCTGGAAGCTTAAGCAGAACCAAAGTGAGCGCGAGCTTCGCGAGCAGCTTGAATATTTTATTTGTATGTAAAAAATCCAACCTGGTGTGTTTAAGAAAAACATTAAGGACGTGAAGAGCCAACTGGAGCAAATTTATGGCGTGGAGTATAAGACCGCGATAATACGGACAAGAGCGGAAAAATTATGGGTAGGCGAAAGGCCAACAAAGCGGGCGTTGTCTGATGAAAAGAGACATGCGTGCCAGAAAGAAATCCGTCAAACAGCTAGTGCCAACGATATGACGTCGGATAGGAAGGTTATCATGCGCGTGATAGCCGTTCATTTTACTGAGCTGCTTGGACAACAAAGGAACATTATGGAAGGGATTTGGGAGAAGTTTTTATTGTTTATGCCGAAGCTGGACGACGACGTTAAAGCACATTTGGAACAGCAGATTTCTCTACGAGAAGTCGAGGATGCGATCGGCAACTTGACGCTGTGTAAAGCGCCCGGGCCCGATGGCCTATGGGCCGCCTTCTATAAAGCTTTTAAATGTAGGATAGCTCCTATGTTGGTTGGTGTTTTTGCTGAAGCTTATGACCGTAAGCGTGCTCTGCTGTCGTTCAGAAGGTAGCACGTTGCGCTGATAACCAAGAGTGATGACCCCAAAAAACGTCTCTCCGTGGGTTCTTCTCCTATCAGCCTCACCAACGTGGACTACAAGGTATTTATGAAAGTATTCGCCAAAAGACCGCAGGGGGTTATTGTAAAGCTGGTAGGGCCACATCAGACTTGCGGTATTAAAGGCCGCAGCATAGCGACAAACATTCACGTCGCGCGAAGGCTGCTTGAATGCTGTGACGTTTTAAGCGAATGCGTGGCGATGATGCAGCTCGATCTCGCGAAAGCTTTTGACCCAGTCTCGCACCAGGTTTTATTCGGTATTCTATAACATTCAAATGTTGGCCATGTAATACTAGAAGGCGTCAGAATGGCTTACACGGATTTCACCGCATCAAACAAGCCTTTAATATTGTATGCGACTTTTGTGAGTGAACCGGTGCCCAGATCAAGTGGGATAAGAGTTACAGGTTTTGGCATGACGACTGGGATGTCTTGCCAGAGAATTTTTCTTGTTTACGTTGGTCCACATTTCCAACGCGTTACCTAGGCGTGCTACTTGAATCGTATCGCGATCCGGAAGCGTACTGGTCTGGCGAGGCGCGAAGTGCCAAAGGAAATTCTACTGCGGGGGAATGCAGGCAATTGTCGACTTTTTCGCGGGCCACTGCCTGCAACATTTTTCCTATATCCAAAACCTGGTATGTGATGAATGTGTTGCGTGCATCACGAATTATATAGCATACAAAAATTTCACCGTGTTTTCACTGTTTTTCTTGGGGCGACCACTTGGGAGCGGACTAGGCGAATGAATTTGTTCCGCCCTGTTAAGAAAGGAGGGCTTGGTCTAGTGCATTTGTTTTTGAGACAGGTTTTGTCCGTACTTATGTATTTACGCGATTAAAATCACCCGTTCCTCCGCACTGTCATGCAAATGAGGCTGCGGCGACTACTCCCGGAATATATCGTGTCGCCTTGTGAAATAATTAATGGTCCTGTAACCAGGTACCTGCGCAAGGTGGTTCTCTCGTACAGGTTGCTGAACGCACAATTTAACCAAGAGGATTTACTTAACGTTAGGATGAAAAAACTGTATTAGGACCTAGAGGAAAACATGCTCCCAGAGCCCTTGTACCGTTTCCCACATCGTGGAGGCCCAGGACAAGACGTGCTTGAACGAGTAAACAAAAAAATCACAGCATATCCACGGGGTGAATGATGATGAGTGGGCGAAGTTGCAGAGGTTCATCGGTAAACCGCGAATTCTTCCCAGTACATCATCAACGACGTGAGATCGTGCGCGTTTATACTAAAGGGTCGATGAGAGTTATGGTGACTTGCAGCTCACTTTAATTTTACATGTACGCTGTGAATTTCCATTGTTTAATCACGCACAGGAGAAATCGCACACAGGCACTACCTTGGAGGTCAAAATCCAGTGCCATATATACGGGAAACAAGAAACTCGCTAGCAGACGCTGCCTGCGTCGGCATCGCGAGGCGAGAGTGGGGGGGAAGGGGAGGTAGGGGAGAGAGGAGGAGCTCGACTGTCGTCGAGCTCGATGGATGGATGGATGGATATTAGGAGCGTCCCCTTTATAACGGGGCGGTGGCCGGGCCACCAAGCTCTAGCTTTATTTCTTTTTCGTTTACAACCATTTCTTTTCCCGAATCACACATATTTTCACAACTAATTTTTTACTTCGTCTATTTATTTTATCTATTATCGTTCGTCTGTGATGAAACAATCTTACCCGAACTACCTTTCGCTTTTGTTTGCTCCATACTTTTGCGCCACCAATGTTCTAAGCGCCTTTTACTTATATCTATCGCCGGCATGTTCAGCTTTCCCCTGTTACTCCTGAAACCCATGGCCTCCTGTAGGGTAGTGTCCACGGCTACACCTGGGTGGACATCTGTACATTCAATCAAAATATGGTCTGTCGTTTCCCTAGCTTTTCCACAGCACGTACATGTATCCCCTTCTTTATTGAATTTTGCTCTTTAACTTCGGGTTCTCAGGCAACCGGACCTTGCCTCAAACAGTAAAGCGCTTCCCTTTGAATTATCGTAAACCGCGGCATACACAACGCCATCTAGTGAGCCATTCATAAACTAAAGGTGGCTACATCGAGAAAATTTATTGAGGATGGACAGACCCACGACTTAAGGAGCTTCGCCCCTAAAAGCCTATACAACCGTCAGTTAAAACCTTCATCTTTCATGTGCACACAAACACACTCGCTGTTAAAACCTGGCTCCAAAATAAAGGCATCTTTATTCCCTGGACTATTGACTGCACCTTATGCAAGAAACCGGGAACGATTGAACATGTGTTTCTAGATTGTTGGGGCCCAAAATTTCACTGGGATGTGCTTCAGTGCACATTAAAGAAACTACCCCTTGACCCATATGGCATTCGTATCTTGCCGGTAGACATATCAAAGGGCATTACGTACGATTTCATCGTGATCCTGGGACTCCACGCCTTGTGGAAAACGAGAATGCTATCTATATCAGCATGATGATAAAGGTGTTGCAGTGGTGAAACTGGACTTGTATCGGATGAAGTCCTTTTTTCAATACTAGGATATGTTAACGTAGGTGAAGTAATATTAGGGGGAGTGAAATTGGCGTACTCAGATTGCACTACACGTCCTTTCAAGCATTCTTTCAAGCATTCGTCAGGGGTGCCCTCTTTCATCATTACTTTTTGGTATTTACATAGAGCCGTTCTGCTTAAACTGAATTAGTAAACAAAGTATCCATAAATTTGTGAATAATAAAGCAGAAATAAAAGTACTCGCATACGCTGACGACATTGCTGTATTTTTTCACATCCGGGAAAACGTAAAAGAAGTAGTTAAATTAACGGAAAGCTTTTGCAGGGAGTGTGATTGCAAGATAAATTGGGAGAAGGGTGCAGGCCTTTGGCACAGTCATTGGTGTCAAAAGCCAGAAATATTCGTTGGTATGCAATGTACAGCAATGGCTAGGACATATTTAGGAGTACCGCTGCAGAGATGATGATACCGAGCAGTATTGGATAGTAGAGACTGAAAGGATGATAGACCAAATTCATGCCTGGCAGGGTCGTAATTTGTCAATGTTTGCACGCGCAACAACCTGTGATATGTTTCTAATAGCAAAACTGTGGTAGGTGATGCAACTTCTGTTTATGTCGCATGTGAGTGTACAAAGGGTCCACAGAGCTTTCGCAATCTTTATATGGGGAGGAACACGTGAGAGAACTAGTCGAACGAACCTCTTTTTGATTGTGAAAAAAGGTGGACTGGGGGGGAGCTTGTCACGTGTGTTCATTAAAAAAAATTGTCGCGATTTATGTTTTTAAGGGACCAGAGCGACCCATTTCTGCGTGACGTTATACAGGCTCGCCTACAGAAAGCACTGCCACAATTTATTGTTACAACCAGCAAAACCACCATACTAGGTTTTAAAGGTTATTGGCGGGAAGTTGTTCTCGCCTTCCGAATGCTCACGGTACGTTTCTCTTTGGAATATTTAAGTGCCGTAGGCAGAAAAATATTGTAGAGGTTTTTTTAGACAGCTTGTTGCCTGTGCCTATGTACAGAACAATATACTCTGGAGGCTGTGGAGAGGATATTCTAAGACAAATTAAGAAAAGTCCAATAAGACAACACAGTCTTTTTTTTCTTCAAGCTACACACATACATTACGTGTTAAAACATGGCTACAAGAGAAAGGAATTTTTGTACCATGAACAGTGAACTGCCTGCTATGCAAAAAGTTGGGAACAAAAGAACACGTATTCGCTGAATGCTGGGATCCCATTCTTTCATTGGGATATCCTTCAACGAACAATAAAAAAGCAGTTACCAATAACACCACATGAAATCAGATATTTGCCGATTGAGAATTGTGATGTGCCCTACGATTTCATAATGGTACTCAGCCTCCACAGTATGTGGACAACTAGAATGGCAGTAAGACATATAGACGTCAAACCAAAAACTGTTTGGGAGCATTTTATTGAAAATGTGGGCTACATGCGACAGCTTTACCATACCCAACCAGAACTACCAGAATGGGTTGGAATTTTGATGATTTAATGTACTTCAAATTGTTGTGATCGCTTTGATTTGTTTTGGCCTTTCTTGTACTGTTCTGTCATTCTTGTGAAACCAGGCAATAAATAAAAAAGCGCAGCATATCCACGAGGTGAATGACGGTGAGGTGGGCGAAGCTCCGGAAGTTATGGGTGTCGGATCGTCGGTGGGGCATGGACGAAGCGGAGCGGCGGGCGCGGAGGGCCGCGGCGGCTCGTGCTCGACCCAGGATCCCGCGGTGCGAGCCCGAGAAGCAGCGGCGATGCGAGCGCGGCGCCTGGCGGATCCCGAGACGGTGCGCGCCAATGACGCCGCGGCGCAACGTGCACTCCGAGCAGCGGACCCCGAAAGGCGAGCCCGAGAAGCGGCGGCGAATCGAGCGCGGCGCCTGGCGGATCCCGAGACGGTGCGCGCCAATTACGCCGCGGCGCAACGTGCACTCCGAGCAGCGGACCCCGAAAGGCAAGCCCGAGAAGCGGCGGCGAATCGAGCGCGGTGCCTGGCGGATCCCGGGACGGTGCGCGCCAATGACGCCGCGGCGCAACGTGCACTCCGAGCAGCGGACCCCGAAAGGCGAGCCCGAGAAGCGGCGGCGAATCGAGCGCGGCGCCTGGCGGATCCCGAGACGGTGCGGGGTAGCTACGATGCCGCCGCAGCTGTAGCGCCAAATCGGTCTCCGTCGATGGGCCGGGCGGGCGTCGTCTTGGAACGGCGACGATCCAGGAGACTGAGAGAGGAACTCGTTTCCCGCGCACCCAGGCACAGCCCGCGCAGCAGCCAATCGGAGAGTAGCGGCACTTCCACAGCCATCTATTGGCGATTCACACAAGCGCACTATTGCACACACTTCTATTGGACCAACGCCATCTAGGAAACGAGACGAGAAATGGTGATGACGACACAGATTGTGTACAGCGCCATCTAGAATATCATCACTCAACTGCAGTTTGTATGTACTTCTATGAGACAGCGCCATCTATTATACTGTTCGGGAGATACTGCCGGTTACACGTGACGCGTGACAAGGTTAGACTAAGAGGAGCTTCGCCCCTAAAAAGTGCTGCTGGTGTAGTGGTAGCATGCAAGATTCCCTTTCGTGGACTCGGCTTCGATCCCCGGGCGTCGCAGTGCTTTTTTCCCCTCCATCGATGCTTAATTTATTCTGCAGGCTTTCAGCATTCCTCGTGGTGGACCGTGGCGCCGCTGGTGTAGTGGTGTCATGCAAGATTCCCATTCTTGCGACCCGGGTTCGATTCCCGGGCGGCGCAGTGTTATTTTTTCTCCGTTGATGCTTAGTTTATTCTTCAGGCTTTCGGCATTCCTCTTGGTGGAACGCGGCGCCGCGGGTGTAGTGGATTCTACTTCCGGCAGCCGCGCTGTTCGGACGTGTGAATCATGGGCTGCAGTGGAGCAGTTTTGCGGTCACCAGCCGCGGTAACAGGCTTATCGAGGATAACGAGGAAGCGAGTTATCACTTTATTTTGCCACCTTTGCATAAAGGGCCTGTCGTAAAGAATACCGTGTTTTTCTACGGCGACGTTTGAGCAAGGCCCTACCGGCACGAAGATTTCCGCGACGCGCTCGACTCGACTGGATTGTTGCCGGAGGTCGTGGCCCTCAGGGCATACCAGATCAATCACGTGTGGGCGGTCACCTTACCGAGCGATGACGCGGTGAAGAAATTGCTGGTATTCAAGGAGTTCAACGTGAAGGGGCTCCGTGGCGTGTTCGTCGACCCTCAAGACCAGCAGGTACGTCTCCGGCTTCCCTGGCTCCGGTAATGGGTTGCTGACGAAGATGTAAAGACAGTGCTGGCGGGTTTTGGCAAAGTCAATGAAGTGACGCGAGAACGGTGGCGCGTCAGAGGCGTCGGCGAGAAGGATTCAACGACTCGGACCGCACTGTTGAAACTGAAGAGCGGAGTGAAAGTCGACGACCTCCCACATCAAATTCGAGTTGCGGGGGAACTGGCCCTTGTCGTGGCCCCTAGATGACCCATGCAGTGCCTACGGCGCAAGGGAGTCGGCCACGATGTTCGCGATGCCGAATATTTGGATACTCTTAAGACCAATGCGTACGCCGCAGCCGTGGGGCCACTAGCGAGCGGAATTCACATGCAGATGTGGATGGACGCTGCCGAAGCCGAAGACGCCGCCAAGGGGGCTGGAGACCAGGAGACCGCCATCGACGAGGCGGAGACACCGAAGAAAGAGGGAGGCGCTAAAGGCGAGCATGCAACTCCCGAGAACAAAGACGAGCTGAAAGCGAGTCATACAGAAGAACAGCAGAAAGACAGCAAGAACCGCCCTGCAGTCGATGCCGCATACGCAGCAGAAGGTGTGAACCCGCTCCAAAGCAGCGAATACAAGGCCACTAGCGGCTACGCTTTTTCCAAAAGATCGCTGGACACTACTGACAAGAAAACAACTGACAGTCACGCTGAAGAGCCGCCTGCAAAGACGACTATGACCAGAAGGGCTAGCATCAGGCCCCGCCCAAACATCCTGCCAGATAGGAAGGATGCCAACAAGCCAACACAGACTACGGACCACGCCAGATTAGCGGATGGTCCCGAGACTTCTCGCCACAGGCTAGACGTGGTGGTGAGCACCGAGCTCCGGGGCTTTCTCTCTTCCCGTCTTAACAATGTCAAGCAACCCAACGCTTAGCTTAGGCACGCTGAGAGGTCTGGCCGCCAAGCGTAAACAAAGCCAAGTGTACAGGATGATGGTGGACCAAGACCTCGACATTTTAGCCGTGCAAGAGACAAAGGTCGAAGGGGAGGAGTAGACCCGGGGCATGCTGCTAAGGTTTACGTCACTGTATTACGCGATGGTGAGTCACACTAAAAGAATTTCAGCAGTCGTTATTTTATTCACAAGGAAACTGCCCGGGCTATCTATCCAAGATTATTTTTCGCGCCTTTCAGGGAGACTAGTGTACATTGACTTCACTGTATTTGATGTTATGCTGCGAGTTGTGTGTGTATATGCCCGGAACTGTTGTGAAGAACGCATCCAGTTTTTTTTTCATCCCTGATTTAGTGTCTTTGTGTATTTTATGTATTTAGTGTATGTTTATCATGTGTTGTTAAGTTTCTGTCTGTAACGACACACATCAGCATGCACAGAAAAATCATCATTCTTGGAGATTTTAATTGTGTACACAGAGATCGAGACAGAACAGGCAGGAGAACAAACGATAAAAGCGGCAATGCACTGAATGCATTACTGGCTCAGTGTGACTTAGAGAACGTGGCGGATTGCCTAGTCGGAACACACGAAGTTCAATATACGCACTTCCAGGAAAATAGCCACGCTCGTCTGGAGAGGATTTACGTGTGACTAGACGTAATACCCCAGTGTTGCAGCTACGAGCTGCCGCCTCTTACTTTTACCGATCACTGCATGGTAAAGGTGTGTATTGGATACGAGAAAACGCAACACGTTCACGTGGGAGATGTGGAAAATGAATTCCATATTGTTAAAGGACGAGTTCTTTTTAAGCAGTATACTAAAGCATTTCAAGGAAGTAGAAAATAACAGCAAGGTGCAAGTCACTGAAAGATGGGAACTTTAAACAACGAATTAAACTAACCGCCATTGAATGCCCATGTAAAATAAAGTACGAAGAAAGAGCTGAAGAAAAATAACTAAGGGCGGTATTGGAAAAATTAACGGCCTTAGAGTGCAGCCAACCCGGCGCTTACAAAGACGACTTGCGCAGCATTAAAGCGAAATTTGAACTCAGCGATGAAGAGCGATACCGGGAAGCGATTATTCGCGCAAGGGCCGAGGCATTGACAGCAGATGAGGCGCCTACTAAACGCGCGCTTGGTCTGGAAAAGACGCATGCGCGGCGCAACCATATAGATGCAATAGAAGTACATTGTCAAGAAATAACCTGGTGACCGGGTGGGGGGGGGGGGGGGGGGAGGACCGCGAGGGTATAGCACAAGCGTTTTTCGAGCACTTCCAACAACTTTATGCATCGAGAACTGTAGACGTTTACGCTTTTAGAGCGGTCTTTTTGGGACGTATGCCGCAACTCGGCGACCATACAAGGGAAGGACTAGAGGCACCGGTATCAGCTCACGAAGTTGAAAAGGCAATCAATGGTTTAAAAACAGCAAAGTTTGCTGGTCCGGACGGCCTAATTGGTGCCTTATATAAACAGTTTAAAGCGGACATGTCACCACTACTCACTGACGTGCTTAAAGGGCCACTAAACAGGCTCCTACTTTTTTTCAAAACCGCCCAAACAAGCTAACTCAATCATGGAGAAGGTTGCGGCGATCACATTCTGCGAATATGACATCGCTGCGCGCCACACAGACGCCGTATTTCAAAAAAACAATTCCCGCGCTTCTTTCCGGCGACTGACCAGTCGCGCTCGCATCCTAGGTGTCGTCATGTTCTACCGCGAACAACTTTGCGTAGTTGTATCTCGTTGATTGGTCGAAACGTCTATTGTCAGATCCCCTGGCCATCCCACCGGCGTGAGCGCAGGAGCAACCCAACGTTTTTAGAACGGGAGCAACCGGTTCCTCAGCGCAAGTGTCAATGACGTCAAATGACACGTCAGGTCACGTGTCAAAAGTGGGCGAAGTCTCGACGGCGCGCCGCCCCTACCCTCTCCTCAGCAGAGAAGGGTGGGGAGGCTGACCGAGAAAACGAAACCGACGCAAGCGGTCACTTAAACCCGTGTAACTTCTTTATTATTGCACCTATTCGCAAAATTCTTGCGGGAGCATGTTCACATCGCACAGGAGCGCAGTTATATCTTTAAAACAAATTTTACACCTCGGAGTTGTTTAGGGGTCCTTTAACAAAGCGTATGAAGTAAACGCATTGCCTTGCTCTTTTGAGGAAGCGCACACCGTGTTCACCCCAAGACCAACCATCCTGAAAAACTGAAACATGTTACGTCGTACAGACCAATATCACTTACGAACTGTGATTACAAAATATTTATGAAAATAATCGCAGACAGGTTACAATCAGTAATGAAAACCATTGTAGCTAGGCACGAAACATGCGGCATCAAAGGCCGCACCATCAACACCAACATACACACAATGAGATCGTGAAGGCACGAGTTGCAATTCTCCAACTTGATTTAGAGAAGGCTTTCGATTATGTTTCTCATGTTCTTTTAAATGCCATTCTAGAGCATGTAAACGTCGGGTCCATAATTACTGACGGGGTTGCCATGGCGTACCGGAACGGCACAACTAAGCTCATAATTAACAAGGCACTTGGGTCCCCCATCAGCATTCAACGTTCCGTGCGGCAGGGCTGCCCCGCCAGCCCACTTTTGTTCTGCATTTATTTAGAGTCTGCGTTTGGCAGTGATTGAAAACAAGTGTGTTCACGGGTTTACGGTGCAAGCGACAGAAGAACAACTCCTTGCCTATGCGGATGACGTAGCCGTGTGTTGCATAGACAAAGAAAGCGTTTTGCAAATGATAAACATTGTTAAAAACTTCAGTGAAAAGCAAGTGCCGAGGAAATTGGCACGGAGAATGGCCTAAAACCCCTGCTATATCTGCGAATGTCAACTGGTCCACAACGCCAGCAAGGTACTCGGGCGCATCGCTTCAAGCATACAAACAAAGCGACGAAAATTGGCAGGGAGAGCATAAATGTGTTAGAGAGAAGGCTGAATCGTGGAAAGCCAAGCATCTTTCAGTATTTGCCAAGGCTACTATCTGCAACTAGTTTTTCGTCGCCAGGCTATGGTATGTCATGCAGTTCATTTTCTGTAACAGGGCCAACGTGCAGAAATTGCACAGGGTGTTTTCCGTGTTTGTGTGGGGATCTGGATGGGAGAGACCTAGCCACAATAATTTGTTCAGAAGGGTTAAAGATGGAGGATCGAAGCTGGCCCACCTGTTTGTGAGGCAACTAGTTGGACGATTCCTTTTCTTCCGCGACAACGAGGACCCATATTTGCAAACAGTCTGTTATGTTATGCTCGCGCATTTGTTGACAGAACTCATTGTATGTTCTCAAGGTGTACCGGGGGCAGTGTTTGGCTTTTACAGGGAAATTGTATTCCGTGTTCGTTTCCTGGTTGTACGGTTTTCAAACGAATACCTATTTACGGTCACAAGGAAAAAGTTGGGCAATGATGTATTAGACAGCCTATTCCCTCCGCCTCTGTACAGGGCAATAGACAGTCGAGGCCCATGCCAGAATGTCCGCAAACGTGTCAAAAGGAATGCAGATTTCGCCAGGTATCAAACGCTTCTTTTTCAAACTGCACACAGGTACGCTTTCAGTTGCAACGTCTTTAGAATGGGCTTTTATATGCCATAGGGACCACAATGTATCATATGCAATCAACTTGAAACAATAGACACGTATTTTTGGACTGTTGGGAACGAGTATACTTCTGAGACATTTTACAGCGAACACTAAAGAAAGAATTTCCTCTTGACTCCCACGACATCACATATTTGCCAATAGACGACGACGACGACGACGGGACGCCTTTCGATCAGATAATGGTAATGGTAATGATCAGACATGGCGCTCACGCATGGCTGGCTTCTATTGTGATCCCGATAGACGGCCAGCCCACATGTACTTTCGAGAGCACATAACTCGTTTTCTTGAGGTGGTCACTACGCGAGCGTGTCCACAGCCATGGCTGGCTAGAATAGAACCTCTGACTCACGTTAAAGAACTATAAACAACGCTTGTTACGACCTGCCAGGCGGCATTTCAGTATTATTTAAGTGTAACGGACGAGTGGTCCATCTATCTGTGGGTTCATACCTGGAGCGGTGCACACCTAACTCCACCACGATGGAACGAGCATAGATGTAACGTTAAATAGGAAGGCCGTTTTATAGTAACAAGGATAACGCCGGCACAACCCTAATGGCGGACCGAGAGAGACTACCCAACTACGCCGTCTCCTTCGTCTTCCTAGCGGTCGTCGTCTTCCTTTCGTAGCACCGTCACAATATGTTGCTTATGTTACTCGTCCCATGTACTACTCATCACGGGCAATAAAGAAAAAAAAGCCGCTGCTGTAGTGGTATCATGCAACATGCCCATTCTTGCGACCCAGGTTCGATTCCCGGGCGGCGAGTGGTTATTTCGCCGTTGATGCTATTTATTCTCAGGCTTTCGGATTCCTCGTGGTGGAACGGGGGCGCCGCTGCTGTAGTGGTATCATGCAAAAGATTCCCATTCTTCGACCCGGCGTTCGATTCCGGGCGGGCAGTGTTTCTTTTTTTTGACCCGTGATGCTTAATTTTATTATGCAGGATTTTCGGCCTTCTCGTGGTGGAACGTGGCGCACCGGGCGGCGCAGTGTTTCTTTTGCCCCGTTGATGCTTATTTTATGCAGGCTTTCGGAATTCCACGTGCGAAACGTGGCGCCGCTGGTGTAGTGGTATCATGCAAGATTCCCATTCTTGCGACCCGGGTTCGATTCCCGGGCGGCGCAGTGTTTTTTTTGCCCCGTTGATGCTTAATTTATTATGCAGCTTTCGGCATTCCTCGTGGTGGAACGTGGCGCCGCTGGTGTATGGTATCATGCAAGATTCCCTTCTTGCGACCCGGGTTCGATTCCCGGCGGCGCAGTGTTTCTTTTTTTTTTTTTTGCCCCGTTGATGCTTAATTTATTATGCAGGCTTTCGGCATTCCTCGTGGTGGAACGTGGCGCCGCTGGTGTAGTGGTATCATGCAAGATTCCCATTCTTGCGACCCGGGTTCGATTCCCGGCGGCGCAGTGTTTCTTTTGCCCCGTTGATGCTTATTTATTATGCAGGCTTTCGGAATTCCACGTGCGAAACGTGGCGCCGCTGGTGTAGTGGTATCATGCAAGATTCCCATTCTTGCGACCCGGGTTCGATTCCCGGGCGGCGCAGTGTTTTTTTTTGCCCCGTTGATGCTTAATTTATTATGCAGCTTTCGGCATTCCTCGTGGTGGAACGTGGCGCCGCTGGTGTATGGTATCATGCAAGATTCCCTTCTTGCGACCCGGGTTCGATTCCCGGCGGCGCAGTGTTTCTTTTTTTTTTTTTTGCCCCGTTGATGCTTAATTTATTATGCAGGCTTTCGGCATTCCTCGTGGTGGAACGTGGCGCCGCTGGTGTAGTGGTATCATGCAAGATTCCCATTCTTGCGACCCGGGTTCGATTCCCGGGCGGCGCAGTGTTTCTTTTGCCCCGTTGATGCTTATTTATTATGCAGGCTTTCGGAATTCCACGTGCGAAACGTGGCGCCGCTGGTGTAGTGGTATCATGCAAGATTCCCATTCTTGCGACCCGGGTTCGATTCCCGGGCGGCGCAGTGTTTTTTTTTTTGCCCCGTTGATGCTTAATTTATTATGCAGGCTTTCGGCATTCCTCGTGGTGGAACGTGGCGCCGGATTCCACTTCCGGCCACCGTAGTGAGCGGACGCGGAATGTCGTGCTCCTCGAAAGGGGCGGATATAGCGGCCCAGCTGGGTCGCGGTACCAGGTTCATGGATACGCCGACGCAGGAATACCAGCTTATTTTCCCACAACTGCCTACAGGTACGAGCGTAACAACAACCGTTTTTTACACGCTGACGTGAAGGCACGACCTTATCGAGTTGAGCATTTCCGCGATGCTTTAAGCCGCCTGCAGCTTATGCCGGAAGTGATGGCCCTAGGTGCCTATCAAATGAATCACGTATGGGCGATTACGTTCAAGGACGAAAACGGAAAAAAAGAAGATGCTGTCCACCAAAGCCTTAAGCGTTAAAGATCACAAGTGTGTCGTGATAGACCCCTGTAATCAAGATGTCAGGATGAAGCTATACTGGCTTTTGCACACAACCCCGGATGAAGTTGTGAGAAGCGCCCTCTTGCCCTTCGGTACTGTGACCGAAATTTCCCGGGAGAAATGGCGTGTGCAAGGCTGTGCGGACAAAGGGTCTCACACGCTTCTGGTGTCTTTGCGCTTGAAGGCGGGATACACCGTGGAAGACTTGCCGCATGAACTTCGCGTTGGAGAAGACCACGCACTCGTGCACGTCCAAGGCAGACCACCGCTCTGCCGCCGGTGCCGCGGCACCGGACACATACGGCGCGAGTGCAGAGTACTACGCTGCGGGCTCTGCCGTCGCTTCGGTCACGACGAGACCCAGTGCGTGCGCAGTTACGCTAACGTGACGGGCCCCGGAGGAAATGAAACCATGGAAGAACACTACATGGACCAGGCTGACGCGGAGGCGACCGCCAAGGAAGGCGGGTACTCGGCGAAAACTGGTGGAAAGCAACAGACGGAAGCTTCCGGGGACAGCCAGGAAAAAGGCGACGGCGCAGCTGTACTCGCTGCTAGCATAAATGCACTTGATGCAAGGGAGAAAGATGCCAAGAAGGAAAACATTCTCCAGGCTACCACAGAGGCCTGTGCGGGCGGACCAGCTAAGGAAGGCCTTGACATGGAATGCGAAGAAAATGCTACTCCAGCGGTCGGAAAGAGACAGCTTGAAGTATCCGAAGAAAACGGCAAGCCGGAAGCTTCTGCTGGCGAACCACTCCCAAAGGCGCAATTCACCAGACGTCCGACCCTCAAGATACAACCCAAGGTGCCGCCTGATAGGAGGGCGACACCACCAGCAGCGAAGAAGACAACGCCAGCAGATCCGCCTTAGCGGGTACGTGGATTCCTGAGACTTCCCGACTGGCCTGGGGGCAGACGTGCAGAGCTTAAAACTTA